>JAUZND010008061.1:0-10095 GCA_034780555.1 Coelogynopora nodosa | reverse complement strand
TCTACCACCTGAAGTGGATATAAACTGGTCAATTAACAGGTGTTAGATATACTCATCCATTGTCAATAGAATTTTGGGGCAGAGCGCCAACATTTTTGGGATTTGTATTTCAAAAGAATGAATTTCTATGCAAAAATCTTTTGATCAAGCATATTTCATTTTTTCACATATTTAATAAAATGCCTCTATTTTTCAATTTTTTTAGAAACTCAAATTTTTACATTTTTTCACATAGCGGATCATCCCTGGATAAATTTAAATGCCATTTTAGAAGATACTAGTAATCCTACCTTAGACCAAGCTAGCTAATGTCCTGAGATTTTATCAGATCCTTAGTAAAACTATGGAATATAGTGCTATTATTAATTAAACCTTGCTTCAAAATAAGAGAGACAGTCAAGTCATCAAATAAAGTTCAAAGTCACCTAAACTTTTAAAAGAAACATTGCTGCTGTAGCATCATTAATGCTTGCTCTCAAGCTAATCATTGATCTCTTCATTGTTGATTACATGCTATTTTTTCAAAATAATCACAACAAGATAAAAAAATTACATTTAATATTAAGCAAATATATATTGTACCCAATTATATATGTATAGAACATTTCAAAATCTACACATTTCTTTAATTTTTTTATGAAACGCAATAACTCAATAATACAAAAATTAATAATAGTATAAAATAAATCATTTAACTGATTTCCTAAAAATATTATACAAATACAAGTATGCACAAAATATTATTAATGTACATAGTAGGTGAATTATGTTAGAACACCGTCAGTATAAAAATAAATAAATGTGTATTTTAAAAATGTATAAATATACAATAGAATATTTGTGTATTATTGTATATGACAAGAATTTAAATATGTATTAGATATTCAAACAGCATAATATTAAATTTATACTAGAAAATTAATTAATGCAACTAATCTTATCAAGTTGTGAAAATGTTGCAGATTTTTGCAATATAATCACAATATCAGTCATGCAAAAAACATCACAATGCAATAATATTTATCACAGCTTGCTGCAACACGCTGATCACACTTGTTGCCATCCCAAATGATAAATGAGACTTGCATAATTTAGAAAAATATAGGGAGTCTTGTAGAGTATTAATTGGTAAATTGCTCATGTAACAAAACTGTGATTTGTTGGACCAGAGTGGTATGTCCAGAGGAGTGAAATCAATGTGAAAATCTAAGGTTTAAGTTATAAGAGTTCTTCAATCCATAGTCCATGTAAGCATGATGGAAGATCTGTCCAAGTAAATATTGTATAATTTAATTTGTATACCTTGTGAACAACATGTTCTATCTATATGTCTCATTCATACTGCTAATTTTTTAATGGAGTAAGAAAGAAATCCAAAAAGAAAAACAGGTCAAGCATATAATTTACAAATCTGTAGCAGTGGTAGCACAATTCAAGTGGAAATCAACTTATTGTCACTGTTATGGGAATTATTATGTTATTGTTGATTTAAAGCACTTCTAGGGTCTATTAGCACCTGTACACTGATTGATCTAGCATATATGTTCCATTGTAGGTTAACTGTCTGGTATAAATGTATTCAAGCTTGGCTACAAAATGTAGCCGCCTATGAGGTAGAAGTTAATTAAATTTGTACAAGGATAAGGGTTAAGCCATGTTCAGTCTTTTGTGGATATATGACTGTCATGTACACTGTAAGTATAATTGCTTTAACTATCAATTGAACAAGTGTCTTACTTTCTCATCTAAACATCTAAAATGACACATCATTAGAAATATTCAGTTCAAAGTTGATGAAGTTTTTGATAACATGCAAATAAAATTGAGGAAAAAATTGTGTAGATTAATTGCTAAAAAGTCATATATCCACATTTTTCAAAAAGTCCCCTCTTACAAGACTTTTCATAGAAAACACTTGTTTTTCCATACTTCATATGAACCCAGATTGATATTAATTCTTTAAACTAATCTTGGTAAATTATTAAACAAAAATATCAATTAAAATTTATTATTTTAAATAATTAATTTATTAATCAGAAGAATGTTTATTATTTATTTTTTGCACAAAAAATAATTGTATGTTTTGTGTCCATATAATTTTTTTATTATTATTTGATAATTTTAATGTCAACAAAGAACTATTTTAATGATTGCTAAAAAAATTGGTTTTATTATGGTGAAATAAATCAGTATAGTGAATAACATAGATATATATTATAAGAAAGTTACGCACAAAACCTTATTGTATATAGTTTGTGATAAAAAATTACTTTAAAATGATCATTAAATATGAAAGCATTTGTTCACCAAAATCAATAAGTGAGTTATTAAATGATTTGTCAATTCTGTTTCAACTCGTTCAGTGTAAATTTCTCCTGTAGGCTTTCTGTATTTCCTCCAGAATTATAGTCAGAAGCATCTATTTTTCCTCTACCACCTTTATCAATTATATTGATGTCTCCTCCTATGACTGTATTGATTCCTCATCTGTCTCTGAATAAATTGAGTTTGTTTTCTTGTTGGACATTCTGAATTAATTAATATCTGTGCAATATGGCAACTTTGGAAATTATATTTTGGCCGTAATGGTGCAGAATTAGTTTCTTAAAATGTATTTTCAGTATAGAAGGTAGTTGATTTGCTGAGGAATATTTCCGTTGTAGTAAGAACTCTTTTACATTAAATGTTAAGAAAGTTGACAGTAACAATAAATATATGATTCAACTAAGTTATTGTGCATTAAACAGTAGTTCTTAAACATTAAACAGAAATCCTATTAATAGCTTTGTTAGATATAGGACAGTTATTTTTCCCAATTAATTTGACACAATTACAAAATATGTTATATTTTCTTACATTTTTAACACATATAATCATATTTTTATGATGAAAATTTAAATATGTATTTTCCAAAAATTAAGATGATCCACCATGTAATTCATTTTGGTTTACAATATATAAAATAGTGAATTGGCAAGTTTATGTGAGACTGTACATATATGCCATTCGTGGTGAGAGCTTAAAGCAGAATTAATTCTAGTAGTAAACTTTGTCTCTAATTTTACTAATTACAGGCCTGTCACGCCATCTTCAAAAAGGTATATAAGAATTTTGGGCAAAAAATAAAGGTTAAATTTACCTTAAGTTTCTCTCCAAAAAACATGATAGTCATTGATGGTTTGTAATGCTTTAATGCTCTTGTGTGACAAACATGTTCAATTTGATGCCATGATTAATTTATTAAATGAAAACCCTCTCTCAATGTCTGCACTACCATGAAATAGTGCCAGAGCAACTTTGACCATTTTTGACAGTATTGGATATTTTTGAATCCATCTGCATTGTTGAAAATGATAACTTTGTCTCAGTATTCATCAACTGATAAATATTGTGTACTTTCAGAAGTGTCAGTAACTTAGAACCATGCATCCTGAGTCTTTTTTTCTATGGAGTACAATCTCCACTCACACTCCAGTGAATCAATGTCATCTGGAGTAGGTAAGATAGAAGACAGCTCCTGAGCAAGATGTTTAGCATATAAAAGAGCATATTTTTGTGTCCTGAAATATGAAGCAATACACTGCATATTTGTTAAATTAGGCTTAAAAATGGCAGCTTTTTGGATAGCTTGGAAGAAAGAGCAATACAGAACTTATTTATATCTATCCTAAAAATAGTTTGTTGCCAGTGTGAGCACCAAGGGTTAACAATGATCAATACAGAAATTTAATCCACATCATTTTTTTAATAAAATTACATAATATTGATAATTAGATCACAAAATGTATGGTGACTACTTTCTGATATTATTTGTTTGTTCATTTTTCATGATAATTACCACAATTTTTATACAATTTGCACTGTCTAAAACAACTACTGCTGTTACTACTATTATATATTTATTAACAAAACTATTGTAAATACTCACTATTATACAGACAATCTAGTTAAAATATAATTAAACTAAATCAGCAAATAAGAAATAACAGTAAAAGGATGTAAATATAATATTTAAAATAAATGTATGGTACAGCTACATGTGTATTAATTATTAGTTAAATGTGTAAAATTGCAAAGTGTATCCATCAGACAATTCACATAATGAGTTGTTTAGTTCATTAATAATGATTAAACAATCATAACAATATAAAATAAGCTGTTTACCACATCATGAAATTGAACAATGAAGACAAGGATTATGAAATATGCATACTGCCTCCAGAAGAAAGTGATGACTATAACACTCCTCTCACATGAAATTGGTGCATTCTTGCCCTGATCTAATCATTAATTCTAGAAAGATTAAGATTTTAGTATACACAATTAAATTTTCATGCAAATTTTTTTTTTGAGTGCATAGAAAAAATATATAGGAATAGGCCTGTAATTATCGGTAATTAACAAGTGTAGGCAAGAGTGCACTGTGCTGGTAGGATCTAGGTCAGTCTTCAAAGTGCAAACTGCTGAAGAATTGACACTTATTACAATACTAATATTGCATCCTATAGTTTACAGGGTTCATAGTGCCAGACAATTTTTTTTTCCTGACCACTGATCATTTTCCCTGACTTTTTGAAACTAATATGTTACCATTAAAAACAGATTTTTTTAAAATATCTTATAATCTTACAAATATTAACAGTGGAATAATACAAATACAGCGGATACAATTAAGTTTATCATTCGAAATGCAGAAGGTTTACTTTTTTTACATATACAATATATTAGATTAATAATGGAATATTTACTTTGTTTTACAAACATTTACAACAAATCATAAATTAATGGAATAATACAAATTGTTCAAACTATTATTCTAAATTTTAATTTCAATATAATTGTATTATAAATAATAAATGTTAAAATTCCTAAATTTGTATTTTACTTTGGATATCCCTAGCCAGAGGACCCTTGCTGAGGTAAGGTTCTACCTCTCTTAATAGTTGCAGTTGTAGTTTAATGTCATACCCAGGACATCAAAAACCATTATGAAGTATAATACAAATACTACAATTTGTGCATAGCACAAAAACTTTTTAAGGTTATTTTTGCTTAGAATGCATATTTAAAGGGGTGTTTAAATTTAAAGTATCTACTTTCAATCTTTCATGACTTTTCCTGACTTTTAAAAAGTTCCATAAAGAAATTCAAAATCCTTGACATTCCTTGACCAAATTTCTAAAACCCTGACTCACTATGAACCCTGGGGCCTGGTTTGTGTTACCTTGACAATAAGTACGTTCATATTTGAGTTCTTTACCTCCTAATTTTTTTTTAGTTAATTATAAATAAAACAGGTTAAAAAAATTAAAATTTTTATAAATATTATTTAGAGAAAAATTAATTTTAATTATATTCTAACTGAAATGTATGCTTAACAAATAGTTTTTTTACAGAATATGTATTATATGCATTGATTAAGTTTTTCTATCAAATAAAATTATATACATGTTGCCACACCCTGTCAGAAATGTATAAATGAACTCCTTAGGCCTTACCCCTTATGTCATGAACACCGTCACAAATTGCATGCACTTATAAGTTACATGGCTTATATTATATTCAGCCACTATAAGTATAATTGACAGTGCCCTTAGCCTATTGGGTTTTATTACATATTTTTGGAAATTACAAGATTTAAAAATGCAAAAACCTTAAATCTGTGGAAGATTCTCATCCATATGCATATGATATATTTTATTTGAACATATTTTAATTGATTGATACTTTTTAATTATTAATATTTTCATAACTTATAATTTTAAATATGCTATATAAGTATATTTTGATTAAAGACTATATGTGTCAATTTCACAATAAATATCCATCTCACTATCATATACCATACCTCATATTACCTATAAAGCTAAAAAGAAGATTTACGAAAAGATACATTATGAAAGTTATGTAATACAACGCACATAGAGCATATAATTACCTATTATAATATTTCAAAACATTCCGAAACGATCCGTAGGTTTTATATAACTTAAAAGCCATTTATTCGGTTCTAATTGTAAAAATACATAAATAAAAGCAATGCTGTTTCTACTCGTGAAAAAAACCCATTTATAATATTTAAAAAGTTCAATAACTTTTAAATTAAAGGGATAACTCGTAAATAAAAATAATAAATCAATAACATCCTTTTTTAATGTTACATTTTTATTCCCCAATAATTATTACCATAAATATATAAATAACTAATACTAATAATCCACAAAACAATTATTTAATAATTAAAAGTGTTCATTTTCATAGAAAAATATCTTTAATTTATCCCGCAATAAAAATTGTTAATAATTATTTCATAGAAATCTGATGCTAACCGCATTACGTTTGTAAAATTATATTTTGATGTTATGAATTTATTTAATACTCAACGGCTGAATGCGTGAGGTTCTTTTCAATCTGACCCAATAAACGTTGCCCTTAATAAACAATAAAGTTAACACAATTAGGTTAAACAGGAATTATAATTAGATAGAAACAATATACGTACACAACATACCACAAATATAAATTAAATATAGAATAAATTATGAATTGTTATTATGTCAGAAATACGTAACTTTTTATAAATAAAATGTCATCATAGCATAACATAAATATTAATTAAAATATGACTATTTGCTATATAAGATAAATGATATATAGATAAAATACAGTCTCGGCGTATTATTAATATAAATTAAAATACGACTATTTGTTATATAAGATAAATGAAATATAGATAAAATACAGTTTCGGCGTATTATTAATATAAATAAAAAAATATGACTATTTGTTATAGAAGATAAATGAAATATAGATAAAATACAGTCTCGGCGTATTTTTAATATAAATTAGAATATGACTATTTGTTATATATTTTTAAATGAAATATGAATAAAATATAGTTTTTCTATGATTCTAAATTATTTCTCTTAATATTGGATTATTTACTTTTTCTATAGTGGACCGCAGATGTTGCAGTGGACGAACTGTAGATTTGGTATCTCTGAAGCCGTGGACCCCTGTCTCGGAAGTTGCGGATCTCTGTCTCGGTAAGTTGCGGACCTCGGTCTCGGAAGTTGCGGACCTCGGTCTCGGAAGCTGTGGACCCCTGTCTCGGAAATTGCGGACCCCTATCTCGGAAGCTGTGGACCCCTGTCTTCGAAGCTGTGGACCTCTGTCTCGGAATCTGTGGACCCCTGTCTCGGAAGTTGCGGATCTCTGTCTCGGAAAGAATTTTAGATTTGCTAAGTTGACAAGAGAAAAAGTACATTGAGCGGAGTGTGAGGGGCGTTGTGTCTTCTTCTTCTTTTTTGATCTTTAAATAGTCCCCCTTCAGTGCACCGCTCGCCCGCTCTACATACGCGGTTCGCTCTCTTGGATCTGTGGTCCCCATCAAGCACATCGCACGCCCGCTCTGCATACGCGGTTCGTTTTCTTGGATGTGTGGTCCCCATCACGCACATCGCTCGCCCGCGCGCTCTGCATACGCGGTTCGTTCTCTTGGATTTGTGGTCCCCATCACGCACATCGCTCGCCCGCTATGCATACGCGGTTCACTCTCTTGGATCCGTCTTGGAATCTAACTGGTAATATTTCTAGTGTTATTAGTTTCCGCGTGTGCTAAACTTTTTTATCCCAACCACTTTAACAGTCTGGTGGTTGGGACAGTTTTCCTCACACGCGAAAATTTTTAGTATGCCGTAGTTGAATACTGTAAGCCTACCGGCACACACCGGTTCACTAACGTCACCACATGCACCACACATTCCAAGCATTCCTTCTTGGTTCACTTTAAAATGTTTTTAACCATTAAACTATTACAGTTTGTTTTTGATAAAAACCGCGAATTTCAGCATTATGCCAAAAATATTGTGGCTCATCGATGACCTATTTTGAGTACCCTGATATATTTATTTTCTTAATTATAATTTTCGTAAAATTTATAATGATTAAATTCGTGGGTCGCGGAAACTGAAAAGTTATACAGCAACTCTGAGTGGATTATTTTGTAACAAAACTCGAAACAGAGGTTATAGCTTAAGTATAATTCAGACGCGTAGGAAGTAGGGGGGCCGGGGGGGCCCAGGCCCCCTCACTTTTTAACCTGGGGAGGCCTGAGTATTCTCTAGGCCCCCCCACTTTTTGTATAAAAAAATTATAATTTCAATAAAGACATTGATTTTCAAAGGATTTTTGCAGTTTTATGCTATATAATTCTAGAATAAATTTTGATCAAGCTCCCATTACTATAACAGGCCCCCCCCCCTCCCACTTTTTAAAACGCTCCGACGCGCCTGTAATTGGAGTTCAAAGTTAAATTAAACAGTTGTATTTAGCTTTGCTTTGTTGCGTTACAGTAAAAAATCTCTCAAAAATATTATAAAGGATATCCATGATCGCCCTGCCAATCCACAAACAATTGCTGTTGGACGGTTATAGTCTAAAAAAATTGTTGAATGATCAATATGTTGAAGATTTTTGTGGAAATATATAACGTTTAAATGAGGTTTAAGATTGAGTGTCACTGAGCCTTAACTGCCATTGTTTTAAAAAAAATGCCTAAGCGATCTAACAGAGGTAGTGATTCAGAGCCGATATATTCTATTCTACAGTCATTCTACAAATAAATTTACTTTGCTCGGCCATATTGATACTCTCGGGAGCCATATGTATTCAAAGAAGATTTAATCAATTGAGTCATCAGATTTATGCCAAATTGGAAGAATTAATTATAAATTATAAAAATAGCATTAAATATGAAGAAAGCTTATAGCTACAGTTTTGTCAATCTATGGCAGTGATCTCGATGCAAAAATGTTAAAAGCTCAATTACCTTTAATATACTTAGGACTATAATTTGTGAAAGAAACATGGTCGCGCTGATAATCTACAAGAAAATATCGATATCTTAAAATCAAAAGGCTCAAATATTTTACATATGTTACCTGAAAATTTTACAATCCTAATATAGTAGTAATTAATGAGAGATCCTAAAACCAGTTTCTTAAACACTAATAAATAATTATTTCATTCTTTTTAAAAGACCGTACTAGTGCTATGAACATAGAGGAAGTTGCAAGTGCGTGTGTTTTGTATTTGCAATAATTCTGTTATGCATAATTCTGTATTATATGTTGACAGATATTGCCAGTTAATGAATTGTTCTAAAGTTGCTCGCAATCTTTTGTGGTTATATAGGGCTTATGCAGACAATTTTAAATTTATTTAAAGTCTTTGATTCATACCTGTGAATCTTCCACTATTTTGATCATTTTTTAAAATTATTTCACAAATGCATTATTTCATTCCATGTGAACTATAATCTATGCGAACATCATGTTGGTCACTATAAATTGTATATTTGGGCATACATCATGAAATGAATAAGAAACATATATTCAATCTTGTTAGCAGAAGCGTTTATAGACGTTTGGACAGTTATTATAAACGTATATAAACTACTCATTTCTGTACTTATCTTAACCCATACTGATCTGCTTTAATAAAGTCTTCTACATTTCAAAACTACGACTTTTCTTTTATTGTTAACTCTAACAATTTGGCGCCGCGAACAGGATTCCTAAGTTGATAGTAAACTATAATTATTGATTACTTTTTTGGTCGTAGAATTGGACTGGGCGTTAATTTGCTGACTGTTCGGGCCTTATATCTGCTTTTGTCCAACAGTCTGGTTTTTCGTATTGGGACAGTGTGTAATATAGTTGCTTTCATCTTGGTTTCTTCGTTCAACTTCCAATTCTATACTTGAATTTTCTTAATGGAGCGTTGTCTCGAAAATTTAAATATTAATTATCTCAATGGATTGAAAAACTTGGCATGAAAGGTTCGATTTCTATGCCATTACCAACAGCCGAGTCACAGAGGAGAATAAAATTGCGTTTTATTTAACACTGATCGGTAAAGACGCATATAAATTGCTTAAGGATCTTTCCTACCCTGAGGCTCTGAATACCAAAACAGTTGCTTAGATGAAGGCTCTTCTTAACAGACATTTACACCCGGTGAACTTGTATCGCGGAGGGCATATCTACTACGACTACAGCAACAGGATCCGCGCTTCGAAGGAGTCCCAGTGGA
>JAUZND010008060.1:0-10096 GCA_034780555.1 Coelogynopora nodosa | reverse complement strand
AATAATTTAAATCGGTCAAGGTCACGGGGGGGGTGGGTCATCGAAAAAAATAAAATAAAATCGGTCAAGGCCACGGTGGGGGGTGAGTCATAATTTTTTTTTAATTATGCGTGGGCGGAGGGGGGGGGGATGGGGGGTGATCTAGAGCGCATCCTTCTATACTACTTATACAGTGAGAATAAATCTGTTTACAGTGTCTTTAATGTAATATATTCCTCGTGTTATACTATACAGTGATATGCATTTTTAATGCGAGTAAAAACAGAAGCTGATAACAATTGTTATCGAATATTACCTGTAGAATTTAAAATAATATAAATACACTAGTATATAGTGTTTATAAAGTTAATAAAACAGTATATTATCTCGATAATCGTCCGTCATTTCATCAACATCTTGCTGTTCAATAGCTATCATAGTGTTTGATATAATATTACAGTAAGGTACAATAAAGTGAACACCAACTGTTTTACAAACATGAGCGACCACACTATAAGGGTCCACTGTGCACAATAATCAAATTACTAATAACGAATAGAACTATGTTAAAAACGTTAACACAATTTATTAAAATGATCCCTAAATCAATTATATTAATTGCGTAGGTATAACTATATATGAGCAGTACTTAATAAATAGGCAAATTCAATTATTGAATGTAGTAAGTAGTAGAATGATAATACAAGTCCTATATTTAAAGTACAGTTACCAAATAATTAACGTGTAGTAAAATAAAAAGAAACACATTCATACAATATTTTCGAAAAATACAGTATAATAGATGACAATTTAATAACGAAATAAAATATATACGAAGGCATTTTTTTATCGGTAATTTTAAAGGGAAGTTTAAAATATTAAACAAGTTAACATCAATGAAATGCACCACAGCATTATTATATCATATATAGTTACAAAAACTAAACAATGAATATATTCACTATGAAAATAAAAGCAGTCTTACTAAATGAAGGTAATTCGTTTGCATATTTTTGCTAATCAATCAGAATTATCAGAATCGGGAATGATCAAATCATCCTTCATAGGATTCTTGCACATATTACAATTTCCAGTAAATATAAAAATGTGATGTTCCAAATGAACGACATGATCAATTCTGCGCATGAGCTCAGTATCTTCCTTACAAGGGGCCGCAACACTTGCATGATAATACTGCGAGATACATGAATACGAGATACATGAATACAAGATATACTTGCAAGATACATGAATACAAGATACTTGCAAGATACATGAATACAAGATACTTGCAAGATACATGAATACTGCTAGGCTATCGGCCCGCGGAATGATAATGGGTCGCAAGACCCAGAGCAGTCGTTGACCCTAGGTCGTCCCATGAGCTCACTCGCCTTGTGTTCACCGTCACGTCACGACCAGCGGGCTTACCCCGGCGCTCTGAGACAATGATAGCGCAGCTCCGGAGTGGATATTGACGTGTGTTGGCGGCGTACCGAGCCCGCATGGACGCGGGTGTGCCTCCTACATGTCCTCATTGCGGGGAGGAGGAGAAGACTCTAGAGCATTGGTTTCAGGAGTGTCCGGTGCACCATGGCCTGCGGTTGCAAGTGTTCGGGATGGGGAGGCCTCCCTTGGCCAACGCATGCCGGACAACCTTGTATTTTGGGGCTCTGTTTGTTTCGTCTCTCTACTTGTGTGTCATTAAAAAAAGGTTAACGGATTTATTCTTTTTGTTCGAGTGATTTAGTAAAAATAAGTTATCATCACATGGTCGGGCGGCATCTATCGGGTATGACATTATTCAATTATAGGTTCTAGAGACCAGTGAGAGATCATCTTGATTGATGTTGTGAGTTGCTGCGGACAGATGTCAAACTTAGTTATTGCCTTATTTAAGTGTGTTAGCGGAGTTTTGACAACGTAATGATTTAATCAAACTATAAGGCTCAACAAAAGTTGGTAAAGACTTAACAATCGATTGTAATATTTTATCTGGTTATTCTAAAACAGTAATAGCTTTAAGTTTGAATTTTTACCCTCGAATAGTTATATATGTTGTCCAGTACACATTGTTTTATATTTATAGAATACATATTAAGTCGATAGTGTAAATTTTTAAAATAAATTCCAGATATCTGTTTTTGAGTACAAACATTTATTTAAAAATATTTTTTGACACATAATGTTATACAGTTCATCATAAATAAATATTTCAAAATAAAAGTCATGCACTAAACTTGAATACAACCTGTACATATACTTTGTAAGTGTGCAGAACACATAACGTTGTTACATAATGTACACTTTGAGCGAGTTTTTCTATCCTTTGATCGAGGACAAATGCTACACCTGGCCTTTCCAGCATATATTTGGTGCTGTAAGTGAGAGACCTAATGCCACCAAATATAATCGTCGTCTATGGGTTTTATTTCTGTTCCACTCTGGAAAGGTTTCTTTGTGCAGAATGAAAGCATTGATACATGCAATGTCCAATATATTACAAAACACAATTACATGCTACCTACGAGATTTATACCTGACTGTATAGCAACCTACTTGTTGATCCATAGAATCAGTGCCACCTTTGGTTTTATTGAAATCAAGGATAACCTCAGGTTTCATATTGACATTATCAGAAACGGTTGGTGCAGAATGTTGACTAGACGCAATACCAAAACAACTTTGTTTGGTTTCGCTTTGTATGGATTTCCCTGGAGTGTAAACAAACTCTGAAAAATACAAAATACGATTACGATGAGAACGAAGTTCAATGGGTATTTCACGACGGCTATGTCTCATTGTTTGTAAAAGTGTCATAGATCGTACACGGAGTTCACGAGCTAGAGACAATGAGGAAAAGAAGTTGTCCACAGTGATTCCAATGCCACTTCCTCGTAAGCGTTCACTGTTCAGATACATCTAAAACGACATGTTCCCCCAAAGGAAGTTGTCTTTCTTCATCGGCTCCGGTATACATCTTAAGATTCCAGCAATAGCTGTTTGCTGCATCATTCAGGAACCAGAACTTCCAGCTATACTTTGAGGGTTTAGACGGTATATATTGGATATATCTACATGTACATCTCCCACGATATGGATATAATTGTTCATCTAGCTATGGTTAGTGACGGTTAGCATCAGTCATAGGCAGACGGTAGGAATCCTTCTGTCAACACAGTCGGTATGTTGATAGCAAATTTAAATTATTTGGATATTAAGACTGGCCACAGAGTCGATGTAGCCATGTTTAACCCACTAAAATACCATTAGAGCAAATAACGAATTTATAGGAACCGTTATGGTTGTGGTTTTAATTCTGATTTCAATTATCAATTTTATATCAATAGTCAAAATGGTACCAATATTTAATTTTAACAATATTGTAATAGTGCAGAGGATAATTTATTATTGTACATATTTGGTTGAAAATATCTTGGTATGATACCTTATGAAGTATATGATATTTATATAGCACACTGTAAAATAAGATAATATTTTTTGCTCTATTCTAAAATATTTGCTAGTGTCAAATTTGAACAATTTTTACATTTTTAATCTCGAAATTACCGTTAAATAAAACATACTATAATATGGAATCCACACAATCGTTTTCCCTAAACTTTTGATTGAATAATCTATATCGATTGCCAGCCATTATCAGGCGATGCGGTCAATTCGTTATTAAGAGCTATATATTATTCGCTGAAAACGTTATCCCATTATATTTCTCTATTTTCAGCAAAGTGATAAATAATGTTATTATTATATTAAATGAATAGGAAATCGGATATAATAACATAATATTTTTAGTACAATAATAATGATATTATATTTTATATATAAAAATCCTCTGATTATTGTAAATTATTGAGAAGCCATCATTTCTCTAATGAAAGCAACTAAATTAAAATATAAATATATTAAGTTATATAATAAATATGTAAATGCTATAATTATGATTGTATCTAACACATTAATGCCTTAAGTGCAATAAACGTAATATATTATGCAATAGTTTATTGAATCACAAATTTTGATGAATATTTAATAGTTTGAAAAAAGCAAACTGAGAATATAATAGATAATAAAGTTGATGCTAGATATTAGTGTAGACACAAATGTATTCATGCTTTCGAAATATCAACAACAATTTCAGTTTAAAATGTTTTTTTCATCAATTGAAGGTGTTCATATGCATCAAGAAAAGCATAATTTATTTCAAACTATTAACAATCAAACAATTTACAAACAAACAAACAATCAATCTTGCATCAGCGCATCAGACTTTATATTCGACTATGTTTCTGTCATAAAATAAGACATTCTAAGAGTATATAATGAAGCTTATTAACATTTTATTATCCAAAGTTATTACAATGATTGATTGAATTACAAAATTATAATAAAAAAGTCATTATTTTCACTAAAAAATGTAGCGTGTAATTAATTACATATTTTAATATTATTTATCCACTATTTATCTTTATATTTTATATATACAATATACTATATTCTAAACAATTTTTTTAATAGAATTAACCATTGAAGAGAGTTTTCATTGAAATTAAACAATATATAGTATAATAAAATATTAAGTTTATTGCATAATTTGACTTTTCCAAGTATTATAACGTACTGGATCTCTTCAGTAGTATAGACTACTTAAAGTCAGTTAAATATTTACTTAATTATAGTTGAAATATCTAGATAATTATAATATTTTCTCTATGTTTGGTCAATTTTTTCCTATTTTATAAAAGATAATACTTGTATATACAATATATCATATCAGTGTCTGCTGGGCATGGATTTTTTTATGTCAACCTTATAAGACACCGAATTGAAAAAACATCAAATGAAACGCCAATCGAGATATCAATCAAAACATTTAAAAATCAAAAATCAAAAAAAATCAATTATAAAACATTTAAACGAAAATTCCAAAACATATCGGCGCTTAAATCAACTGCCCAACATTTAAAAAATAGGCTTATATTAATGTTATTATATTAGCCAAAGTAAAATAAGTGTCTCGATAAGGTATAATTCTGTCTCGATATTTTAAGATATTAAAATAGGTTATATAAATATAATACCCTAAAATTAATTTAGATATTTTTGATTAAACTATTAATATAAATAAAATCTTTTGTTCACAATTATATATTTTTAATGCATGTAAAGGGGTGATTTATATGTGATCTTCGCTGTAGGTAATATCATTTTACTTAGATTTTAATCTTTTAACAAAACGTAGGATTTTAATTTAAGTCAATTCTTTTGTTTGTCTAAGTTCTACATTGTAGAAAAAGAAAATTGAATAATGTAGAGTATAATAATCTTAATCACCGAGGAATTAACACGGGAGTTTGTCATAGCTGTCAATTGCATTGTGTACATTTATAGTCAAGAACACATTCTTGTATAACACATCCATTTGACATAAGTATGTATTATAAAAGAAACGTACTGCTTAGTTGACTTGGTTTATAAGTATGTCAGTATAAGAATAACTTAACCCTATATAATCGACATTATAAAAAAAAATTAAAAATTGAAATTGATTGTTATATTTTTAATCTTCACTGTCGTATGTATTTGGCGACAGCTTTAAATAACTTTAACAGCAATTCGATTGCTTTAATTGTGCAATCGTGAAGTAGTAAATCAAGAATGTCTCTAATAATTTATGTTAACCATTTGAAACATATTAATTACGATAATGTACATTTTATTTAGACAGTTATATTAAAGCCTATTCTTAAATTGTTTGCATGAGATGCTCGTGCTACAAATATTGAAATACCGAAGGGCGACTTTGGTTTATAGATTCTTCTAAATTATACTACCAATTCAAATATATGTACAGTTACTTATAAATTTAATTTAAACATACTCTTAACCTATACTGCACTGTTTTGATGTACTTTAGTTTTAATATTTTTTTGTTTGTATATGTTTATAAAATAGTTAACTAATAGCATTCATTTTATTATTAGGTTACGTGTGATTGCTACATTAAAACTTTTGGGAATGAATTAAAAATTCATGCAACCTTATCTAATTGCCAAAAAGATAACCATTTGTGACATTCAATTTTTTTAAATCGATAGACATGATTGAATTATTATTAAAACAAATCCACTCTTTTCAAAATTATAATTTATTCTCATGTATCACAAAAATAATGTATATTATTGCTCATCCGCTTGTGTCAAATGAAATGACTATCAGTTGGTTTACAAGGGGTTTGATGAACAAGTTAATAATTATTGACTTGCATTAGGGTTTTTCAATGTACCATATCATATAAACGGTGTAAATTAATCGAATAAACGTATAAATATACAATTATATTAAAATTAACTGATTTTAATAATATTATACATATAATAAACAAAATATAAAAATTAAACATTACACGTACTTGTTCGCAAACATCTTTCCTTATCAAATGCATGTAAATGAAGGAATGGTGCTATAAATACTATTCAATTATAGTAAATAACAAATTTGTAATATTATGAGGTCTTTAAGTATGAAATGGATATTAATATAACAAATAATATTATACTTTCTGTTTGTTTTGCATTCATTTTAAAAATATATAGAAATTTAACGAAAAAAATTCCAATTGTTTTAAAGCTTTTGTTTTGTAAAATGATTTTAATTATAGTTATATTTATATGTATATGTATTTCATTAGTATTCTGTTCTCACTACAAAGAGTAGAAAATAACGAGGACAGTACTTATAGTTATAAATAATTTAACGTATAGGCATTGTTAAAAACAAGTTATGTATTTACACAGATCATATAGGCCTATGGTCTCTGCAGGAAAAATATGTTCAACCATGAGGAGCGATTACCCAACATGCTTTATTTTTAATGAAGTTTCTATCTGCGTCTAAAGAAATAATATATAAATGCTACTACAATGTATTAATGGACTATTTTTTTCTCACATACGTCATCATATTTACATAAATTTACTAAGAAGTTTTTTTAGCTATTTATAACACTATTTATAACTATTCAATGGTCGTCTCATCGTTACACCGGTGTTAGTTGGTGTGACATAAACGATATTGGTAATGGCTAACGATATTAAAAAGTCAATTGTCAATGTTCAGAATAAAAGACTGTAAGCAATTTAGATGTTGTGTAAAGTTGGAATGTTAGATCATACATCATAAGTTTAAGTATCTCATTTAATTTGTTTAGTACATGTTACGTTTTAAAATATTGTATAACATTAAACATAATTAATTATATATTAAACAATATTAATTTACTTTTATTGAATTTCAACACATTATAAACGATTACCAGTATTACATATATAGTTAAAATAGATTTTTATTTATACATATTAAATATATAAATATTAAATAATAAATTAATCATAATTTAATACATACATTTTTCACATTGTATAATATCAAAAGCCTTTTTTTAAAGTACATTCTGTATTAACACATGATATGAAACAAAAATTGCGTCGTAGAAATACCTTGATTCAAAATATCTAAATTCAGCTCAATTCATTAAAAAAGGGGAATTTCAAACATCGAGCATCGTTAATATGGCCGGAACTTAACACACCATCATTACTCTCTCGCGTGTAAATTGATTGGTCAACACATATATAGTGATATTTATATTGTACATAACCTTCGACTCCATGTTGCCTCCGTGTTGCATTGCAATCATTTCATGAAGTGTATAAATGTTTATTATATGGTCAGAACTAGATTCATAGATATACTGAGGATCTGGAAAACTCCGATAAATATACTGAAATGCGATAAGAATACATTCAAATTAATAAAAATATATAAATATTAGTGCATTAAAAAGTAAGGGAATCCATCAGTATTTCTAATGAATAAAAACGTAATCTTAATACAAAATATTTTCTAGGTTATACGACAAACGCTTAAAACTAATTCCTCTGACAATCCTAAAGCAAGTAGACAATTCTAAAAGTTACAAATACGCATGTCAATTCATATCAGAATATCATAAACAAAGCAAAGTAAAGTAGACATTTATTTACATAATGTAAATAAATAATTTGTTGGGTCTACCGATATTAAAATAAAGCATTGTTATCTATAATATTGGAGTTAATTGTATTTACTTAATATTGTAATACTTATCAACTAATTAAGCATGGCCTAATTATAATTAAACACAGTTGTTTTTAATAGTGAGTCTATGTATAAAATATTTTACTACATCTTTTTGGATATATAATATGTTATATATATATTCTAATACGGTGATAAAGATATCATTTTTTAAAAACCTATTTCTGACATCAATATTATATTATTAACTGGATCTATTAATTAACATCAGAGTGGAATCCAATAAAAGATAGTGAAAATAAATCAAGTGAATATAATAATAACTATAATATGTGTGACGGGATATCGTAACTAACGAATTGACAAGAAATACTATAAATAGTTTTCATGGAATATTTTTATCTCATAGATAAAAGAACAGCGATTCGTAGTCAGTGTTTTACTTGTCGTCATAAAAATATTTGTACTGTCAATATTGTATTCAAATATTTGTGAATTAAATTATTATTGTAAAAATATTCAACTGGATCATTACACAAAAGCTCCATATAACCTTATTTTCCCTTTCCTATTCAAGTCTGTGAAATACATATTACCAAATAAAATGAAATAGTAACAACTACAAATATAGAGTGATAATTAATAAACCGCTCAATTCGCTGTAACATGTTATGTATATTTAAGAGAATTATAAATAAATATCACAATTTGTGTGCAAAAGTATTTACAATAGTTATTGTGCTTTGCTCTTTACCACTTTTTATAATTTACCATTTTATACTTATGTAATTTACAAGTAACTTGTGGATCACCTTTTCTGCAGCAAAATGTTAATATAAATTGAGGAAACTACTAGTCTAACAATGTAAATAAATATTTTAAAATATATTTAATTATTGAATTCCCTGGTGTTAAAATCTCCCTCCTTTTTTATAATTAAATCTACCAATAATACTACTTTTTAATAAGAATAACATTTTTTATTAAATAAAATTAATTTAAAGTTAAGCGAATTACTTTCATGCAAATAAATCAAAGTAATATATATTTATTATGAATAAAATAAAAATGTATTGTTTTTTTCAAATATACTTTAAATTATAGTCAGCAAAATAACTTGCCTGCTAATAAATATATTGCTTTATTAATTGATATACTGAATAACGATAACATATTTCAGGTTATTAAATACACATAAACTAATCCTTATTTTATTTATATTTGTTACATCCTGGATCTATAGTGATCTCAATGGCATCCATGACAGTATTTGAACATAATGGGTTTATGTGAGATAGCCATAAAAGTTATATAAATGTAAATTAAATTTAAATTATATTTTAAATGTATTTCATTCATATTTAACACCATTTGAACACATATATTTTATAGATCCACAAATTACGTTTAGAATTGTGTAGTCTAAAATTACTCTTAAACAGTATAGTAAAATAAAAAACTATATAAATGAATATGTATATACATGCCAAGTATACATGCCAAGTGGCAATAGTATACCACATAAGTAAAGTAAAATAATAAATAAATTAGTAAAAAAAGTATTTTGCATAGTTGTATTTAGTGTATTGTGAGTTTATAGATGGCATACACTGTTATTCATATGAATTCATTTTAAGGTTTAAATAGGGTTCAAAAGTGTCACTATATGAGCCATACGAGTTCACATGCGTAAAATAAGGTTTAGAATTAAGGGTTCAAATGTGTAAAAAGGTTAATATGTTAAAATTAGGGTTCATATCTTTGTTCATGAGTATTAAAAAAGGTTCAATTGTTCTATAATTGGTTCAGAATTAAATTAAGTAATAAATTAAATTCATATAAAATTTCACGAAACAGAATACGATTCTTGTCACATTTCTTTCGAATTTGTTGTAATATGGATTTTTATATAATGTACTAATCAAATACCAATGTCAAAAAACGTACAACCAGAAGAATAAATAAATATATTTAGCATATTAATGAAATATATATGCAAGGTATATATACTAAAACAATG
>JAUZND010008059.1:0-10096 GCA_034780555.1 Coelogynopora nodosa | reverse complement strand
ATTTAACAGAATAAAGAACAAATAAATTATGTTAAAGGGGATCTCCAGGGGTCTTTAAATGCAATCTAAGTTTTAAATGGAAAACATTTGGTAGCTGAGCGCCAATTTAAAGGCTCGGCTGCCCGCCTCGCCATAAGGGGTGGTGGATAAGGAGGTATATGTCCCGGTTTCTTATTCTACTAGGTTGGCAGGTCTGCACATCATACTGCCCACCTCAACAAAAATGTCTATACAGTAGTTTGCCTGCTTTCCACTTGTACTTATAGTAAAATAATTTGCCTCCTGATTGCGAATAATATTTAAAGCAAATAGCCGAAACTTCTAATAGCAGTGTTCGACTCGAGTATTTCCTCGCCTTATTTTTAATTTTAGAATTGCCAATATTCTTGTTTAACTGGAATACCAAATTTATAACAGTGCTAATTTTCTTTTGCAATGCTTACAAATTGAATTTGTTGTTTTCACTTCACTAAAAGTGATAAATAACAATATTGAAGTATCAGATAATAATATGACTTGTATTTCATTGTTTTCTAAAATTAATGAAATCAATAAAATTCAACAATATTCAATTTTATAAATAATATAAATTATAAAAATCTAAATAATATAAAACCTTTCGTTATTTTCCCTTTGTGTCCATCTATCTCTTTCCACTTTTACCTCTATAATACTAATCACAGGTCGCAGTTATTGTTGAACTCCATATTGAACTCGTTTAATTTAAAACCAATGAAAATGATCTTTAAATTTGATCAGTATTCAAAAAGGCAGCCTTTGATCACTCATACTATATCATAAACATTATCGTGGCGTGAAGCTGATGATTGCAATGTAAAACGAAATTGTGCCGATTTAGATTATATTGACTGGGGGTATGTTATTAAGACAGACATGGGTACTGTTGTTCGCCTAGAACAAACTGCATTAGTTTAAATAAAGTGAGTGCTTTTACTACTATAGAGAACCTACTTGTGCTAATTATAATTAGTACTTCTATATAAAGTGCACGACTTGTAATAATGACGAAAGGTATAACTTCTATATTTAATTTTTGTTCTTTGGTTGTAATCTATTTTGCGTTGATCAGATGCGGGTTACGAAGTTCAAGTAAATATCTTATTATTTTGATATTGTCATGTGATTATTTCAACTACCTATTATAATATCGATCATCGTATTGGCCCATAGGCACTAATTCTAGATGTGCTTCACCTGACATTATAATTTTATATTATCGACCTAAAGAGAAATTGCTTATCTCATTTACTGTAAAAATTACAAAATGTGTAACTTAATGTAGCCTACTTACGGTCAAATTCTCGTGTTATTTTTTATCGTATTGATTCGGATTCATACAGAGCCTACAATTTAGTCTTGGTATTATTTATGCGCTTATCACAATTAATAGGGCGTACTTATGCTCCTCTTCAATTGTATATTACGCACTTGATCAGGACAAGTAGTATATCGGATTACTAATACTATAAATATGTTTAAATATAATATGTTGTTTGCTTATCTATTATTTCAAACCGTTGGGCATCATTTATAACTACTTGAAAAAAGAAAAAATCACATCACATACTAGAGTTACTATACCAAGAGGCACATTATCTATATCAAATTGCACAATATAATAATTATATTTCTAATACTATTATTACCTACGGATATATTAAAATCATAATTTTGTTTATGTGCGACAATCCTTTGAAAAATCATAGAATCTATTTTTGCTAATTTTTATTGATTATGTACAACTGTAAGTATAATTTTACGTATTAATTAATTAATATTACGTATTATTATTAAGTATATCATTACATTCTCTGTCACGATTTCTGACGGCAACACCAGCTTTGTCAATCAATATGGGACAGATATAGGACATAGTACATAGGATAAATATGGTTTAGTAGGATTGTCACGTGCAAGAGACCAAATGGATCAGGGTACTTAACTGTCAGTAGCTCAGATTGTGGTTATAATATGAAGGCAAATTTTTATTATAATTCGGTCGGTGTACACTGTCAAATCGTGTAATATTCATTTTGGAATACTTAAAATTCCATTTTAATTAATTGATTAATCTGAAGTTGCTATTTTTTATAATTTTTTTGTCATTTTAATTTCAGTACAATACTGTGGAGTCATAAGTATGTAATACAGTATTATTTCCAAATTGATGGGATAAATATATAACACACCACAATTTTTATTGTACTTTAAATGCTGCCAATGAGTTTGGTATTCTTAAATTTGGATTATTAATTTTAAATTATTTTTATTATTTTTGAACAGTAGCTATAAGGGACTTAAGTAAAATATATTTGTTCCTTATGTCTAAATAAATCATGTCGATTGCCTCCTCTGCAGCTCCCTTTATACCCCCACCTCACCCTTCTCTACAACTGACGGGAAAGAACGGTTCTTGAGTTGACTTGTGTTATTGATCCAGTTTGTCTATCTTCTTAAGGTCGGGTTGCTGTCGAGTTCTTTGACCTAGACGCGGAGATTCAGAAGAAGAAATACGCCTTCAAGTGTCATCGTGTCAAGGAGGGCGAAAAGGAGCTTATTTACCCGGTCAACGCCATCGCCTTTCATCAGCAGTACAACACCTTTGCTACAGGTACGTATTGGCTGAGGCTAAGGCAGAATTGCTTAGTGGGCAACGGATAGGGATTTACCTAGCCTTGTATTATCTGTAGGTAGTGTGATGAGTGACCATTTTTTATTTTAATACTAACTCTTTTTGCTTAAGTTCTATGATATGCGTTTACATTTCAATTATGTGCTATATAATTTTTCCCTCGTTAGCCTATGCTTATTTGTTTGATACTTTGGTTAGGAATCAAAAATATAACCTGACTCAAAAGAAACTCATCGTCTATAGTTTTTTTACGGTTGAAGTCGGTTTAATTATCTCATATTTTTAAATTGTATTTATTTTTAAGTACCGTAAATAAATTGTATGTTATTATTGTGCACATTTATTGGTAAGAAAATTTGTTATTGTTTGTTATTGTTGCAATAAATTTATAATCTTATTTTTTTAATTTCATTTACATATTCCTTCGTAAGGACTGAATATTTTTAACAATATATTAAAAAATTGGGTTGCTGTTAGAAATAGACTTCATATCGTTTATAAAAATATTTAATTTGAATGTTACCGAAAACAAACAAAAATCTTTTTTTAAATTTAATAAATACTAAAACAAAACAATAATGTGTTTAAAATAACATTTGGCTTATTTGTGTTGATTTCTTTTATATAATAATATTTAAATATTATGTTAATGACATTGTAGGCTAATAATCCATCTTATACCATAATAATATTTACAATAATATGTTTTCATGCTATAAGGAGTTTCAATATTCATATATGCTTCCTATGTGGATTGAGTTTGTGTGAGCAATAATCGTAATGTTTTATTTCGCTGTTAACTTAATTTTGATGTTCCTTTTCTAATGGTGTCAATAGGCCCGAACAATATCAAATTATCTAAATACCGTCTTATTTGAAGTAGAATATAGTATATATATATATAGTATAATATACTTTATAGTATTGTTATACCTTGGACTATAATACAAATGCAGTTTTATTTCTGCATTAATTCGACTTGTGTGTCTACCTATTATAATCCGTGACATCTACTACAAAGCTGTTGTCCACAAAATAGCACAATTGAGGTATTTGTGCTCACAATGTGTGTATACTACATTTATAAAGGTCAAAGTCTAAATGTAAATTTATTCAAAATAATAGATTCGTGTTTAATTAACGTTTTTTTCTGATTGCATGAAACTTCATTTCTTTGAAACAAAATTGACATACCCCCCTCTCTCCATGTGCGAAGGGTTAATGCAAGTTTGTTTAAACTAAATTATTATCGTTAAATTTGTCATCAATATTTTTCACTTGTTTCATTGTATTATTCTACTTAATTTGGCATATTTTGATGATGCCAAATTAAGAAGAAAATGAAATTATTTATTGTTGTATCCTCCTAAATAATATCTCGCACTCCTTTTTCCACCAAAATTAGCCAAATATGTTATTTTACGTATATCCCTTATATTACTTATATCCTAAATACTACACTTGCCATCCACATATATTTTGTAGCTAACAGAATTTTTTTTATATAGAATAATATACAAAACTATTAGTAATGTACACGTAACTAAAATAATCGCAATCGAATTCAGTATCTTTCACGGTACAGGCTTATAATCACATGATTACGAATTTGTAGAATAGTTTAGTTTTGTTGAACTGCATTGATCCATCTCTAACCAGTTGAGTCTACAGTTAGGCTTAATTGTTTCATTTATAGACTAACTCCCCTCTCCGAAAATAACTCATTCGGTTGCGATGTTATATTACTCTTGTATTTTTCTATTAAGAGATATTTACGGCAGCATTCTATTGACTTTTAAGAGCTCGGGGAACAGGATAGACGAGTTGAGAAATTGCCTTTTCTAACACACCAACCTTCCTATCGAAGCAGTTTTGCGGAGTTTTTACAGTCATCTTGACTATAATATCTATTGATCGCTCTCGCGCCAAAAAGTTCTTAACTGTTCCAAATTGGAGTTAAACACAACTAAATTATTAGCGTACGTTAAATATGTCTTACTTTGGTGAGTTCGCTTGTTAAGTAAGCTGTGGTAAATACCACAACTAGAGGATCTCCTAATATGTCAGCTGACAAAGAACATATTGATTTATACTCTCTAGTTAATGATTAGACATGTCAAAACGCCTGACAAAAAGGAACAAATTATTATCAGGAGTTGGCATTTAATTCTTTGGGGTGTTCTATAACTTCTGGGTACATACAGTCTAACAATGCTTTATATTTATTTGTTATCTGTAACAGTTTCCTTATTTACTCAGTTTTTCAAAATCAAAAGGGAAAATAGCTAAATTCAATCTTTACAGAAACTGCTTAAAAATTATTTATATTATTGGAATGTTTATATATATGGAATAATATTATTGAAATCAATTTTTCTAAATGATTTTATTTTACCAGTTTTTTTAATTAGTTTTGTCTTAAAAAAAATAGTCACTTAGTTATTAATATTTTAACATAAATGAAGGTTTGTTATATACTCCATCAACAATTCTCTGTATTTAGCAGCATTTGTCTATCTAGTTTACGAAAGAATATTTCTACACATTTTTAGTTGCGATTTGTAAATGCGAATCTCTGCCATTACTTGACTATTTGTGTTTGATCGATGTAAAACTAGGTGTATTGTATCTACTGTATCCATTGTCCAGCTGTCTAAAGATTATTTATTGAAATATCTTGGTAAACATAAAAACAACACAAGTAAAAGTAGTTCTACATGATGTTCATAATTTATATCACCTTGTATTCTCCTAATTTACTTTCTACTTAGCATAATTAATATGTCTGAGACCATGGCATACGATTGCCTCGAACACTTTTCTGTAACGAATGAATATTTCTGAATCTATCTTGTAGCCCCAAGATGCTGGGGCGGTGATTTGGTGTCTCCGTACAATGGTATTCTTGGCGACGTTGAGAAAAATCCATAAGCTTAAGCTCAGTTGTCAGTGCGTGATATCCTATAGGAGTCATTGTGTTAGATATTTTTTATTCTCTAGTCTTTCTCATATCTCTTGCTATTTATTAAAAAAATATTTATTTTTGAGAAAAAATAGCTTATTATTTTCATGTTTTCCTGCACTTTTTTACAATCTAGTTTTTTTTGCCGAAAATTCTAGATACTAAGGAAATAATTATCTGCGAACGAAGGTTGTTATTTGTAAAATATTGTATTCAATTTAGTTGAGTTAAATTGTAAATAAAATCAGAATGATTAAAAATACATAGTACACTAGTTTGAAAAATTTAGCAAAATAATGTTTTTATCTCGAAATACAATTTAACCAATATTATCAAAGCAATAATAAAAATTAACCGGTCATATTGTCAAAAGATTAATAACGTCAAAGAATACATTTTCTTAAATTTGACTCTCATAATTATTTAACTATTTCTTCAAAAAACAGTAATTTTAAATATAAATATATGTAATATATAATATATATAATGCAAAGATTATATATTGAATTAATATCAAGAATTACATAAAAGTGAAAA
Source organism: Coelogynopora nodosa (assembly GCA_034780555.1). Lineage (NCBI taxonomy): Eukaryota > Metazoa > Platyhelminthes > Proseriata > Coelogynoporidae > Coelogynopora > Coelogynopora nodosa. The sequence continues at coordinate 3,944 of JAUZND010008059.1, read as the reverse complement.
TTGTTTTTTACTCCATTAATTATTATAAACATTATAAACAAACTTAGTACGTAGAAAAGTTTGAACTAAATTTATTTTAATCATAGAAACATTAAAAAATTGCATAAGTTTCGACTATGTTTACCTTAATCATAATGTCATAACAAAATATTGTACTACATTATGTATATTATCCGATAAATAAAATAACATTAAAAAGTTATTTGTTAACCAGGATACGTACATAACTTTAACTATTTGTAATAATAGAAATACACTGTATAATTGTCGTATTTTTTTTAAATGAAATTATTTTATAAACATTAATAGTTACAAATATTTGTTGGAGTCTGCTTAATTCTGCTTTCATTTAGGAAATACTGTGTTTATACAATTTTCTTACTGTTTTTTATATATTTTTTAAAAACAGCTCGTCGATAATTTTAATGATTGGTGATTTTAATTATTTCAAGATGTTTAATCTTTTCTATCCCAATTAACGACAATTGTATAACTTTAATTTTAGTTAACCGTAAAAAATTGTTACCTGTTATTTACAGGATTGCGCTATTATTAATTATTTCAAAAATTGTTTAATAAAATCACCTTTAAATCATTTTACAAATACGCTATATTAATCTACTTAAAAAAATTGATTATTTTATTTTATGTGTATACTGGTTTAACTTTTTTCAGTGAAGTTCTATATTTTCACTGAAATCTCTTGTAATTTAATCATGAAGAAGTGAGGGGGAATCCTGTTCCATGTCCGGTAGGAAATGAAAAGAATTTTTTTATTACAGATCTACAATGCAAACATGGCGATTAAATGTGTATGCATGCGGAATATTAGCCCAATGGTCAACTCTTGCTTCTTTCTTCCCCAAATACTGTACACCAGGCGGGTCCGACGGTCTAGTCAACATTTGGGACGGCTTTAACCGGAAGAGGCTCGTCCAACTGCACAAGTTCTCCACTGGTATCGCCAGTTTGGCCTTCTCAGATGATGGCAGTGCTCTGGCCATTGCCACTTCTTACATGTTCGAGTATGGGAACAATCCTCCATCAGCGCAGACCGAAGACAATGTTTTCATCCGCTACACGTCGGATCAGGAGGTCAAGCCCAAACATTTGCCCGGATAGTCCAGTTTATTTGATCTTATGTCACTTGACATTCGCCTACTGTATTCTGCATTTAGATGGCTTTTGTATAATTATTGTTTTGTACGTCCTATTCTATGCCCGCCATTATGTATTATAATCAATTTTTGGTTTAATAAAACGTTTTCATATTATTTTGTAACGTTGTAAAAAAAATACTGATCAGTTAGATTAAATTTTTAATAAATTAGTCGGTGGCTCAAAATGCTCAACGATAATACAAATAAGCCTGTTGTGAAGCCGGGAGTGTGTTTATTTTTATTATTAATAATTATTTGATGATGTATTACATATATTTGACTAGCAAAAATGTTATGAGCATTACACTCAAAAATGTTCTTCGTTCCCTATATTTATTTTCATAAGTTTAATAATTTCAATTTAGTGCTTAGAACAATAGTGTAATAGAACTTAGTGCAATAGAACTCGGAGCGAGTCATATTCATATTTTTTAGATAGAAACTAGTAAGTAATTGTCATCATTTTTAATAATAAACTAATATTGATACTCAAATCCAATGTGCTAATATTGCAGAGACATGAAACAAATAACGCATTTGTAAATGCGCATATAAAAATTATATTTCAAATGTTAATTTGCTAATGTTTATATTCTGATTAATGTCTTCCGTTACAATTAAATTTTGAAGTGTTTTAACCTCGTCTGTAAAATTTTTAGTTTCTGCTATCACAATATTTATGAAAAGTGTTAAGATTTTGGATTACATAACATTCTATTTTTAAAATTTGAGCAGAAGTAAGATGCGACACAGTGAAGAAAAGAAACAGTTACCGTAAAAGGCAGATTTGTCTGATATCCGCTTGACATGACAGCCCCTCGAATTTGAGATGTGATTAAAAGCCTCTGAGCTGACTATTTGGGTTTTAGTGAGAACCTCTTCGCAGTTGTCTAATTTGTAGCCTAATTAGCTTTTTCAGGTAGCATCGTGGTAGCACCAGCATCGTGCGATCACTGGAGTAGAGCAGTTATGGAAAGACTGCATCTTTGTCAACTTTTTAGTTGGTCATGGCATGACCAGTTGCTTGTGGAAGGCACTAAAGGCAATTGGGGACGTCTTGAATCCTTTCTGATCTTCCTTCCTTCCAAATCTGATGAATTTGTGCTGTTAATTGTAATGCTTATCCCTCTGTACGTGAACATATTTTGTAGGGTTTGCTACGTGGCCGAGGGTTCCCTATCCCCCTGGAAAAACAAACTTCCGATTAAATTGAAATTTAGTATACAAATACTTTCTAAATAATTTTTATTTCCAAAACAATTAATCGATTAGTATCATATTTGACCTGATTACGTCATAAACTCCAGTTAATAAAATAACCATGTATACTATATATTAACCAATATATGCTAGGCTATTACTTTTGATAAATGCAACCATTTTATTTGTTTTTGTATCTAATTCCAGATCACGATCTATATTTCTTTGGTACATTTTTATAATTATATACTAGTACTTATATAAATAAGCAATAACTGTAGTATAAATGCTATTTGAGTATTATTTTAAATTGCTGGTTATTTTAATAAATAATGATTTTAATATATAAGTTATATGTACATAATTTACGATAAACTAATCTTCCTATTAATGTTGCAAGTTTTAGCTCCTAATATATCATCCGCAAGTATGAAAACCCAGGGGGTGTATAAAATAGTTTAATAACCATTTTTTCTGTTATGTAAAATTATTCGAAATTATATTTTTTTAGTTAAATAAAAGTATTTTAGTAAAAAAATCAGGGTCATACATTATATTACAGTTAAATCAAAAACTTAAATTCTTGGAAAAAATACCATACCTCCTCCCTTCACGTACGAAGGGTTATGTAATGAAACCATCAGAACGTTTTAAATTTGTTCCATTTACCAGAACATCGTCTAACATCCTCATCTACTGTTCATAGGTAGACAGGAGGTTTTAACAAGAGGTATATTAATTTTTCTTGGTTACTTTGGAGAATTTATGAATGTCCAGCTATAAGTGTTTTATCATTAGTTCTCGCGTCTCTTAGTTGGTTCGAGCTTTAAGTCAGGCGAGGTTTTATAATAGTTGTAACGCTAAATTGCGAAAACACATCCTTTTGGCTCAAAATTTAAATGATAACTATGTATTGTATACAAATCGAAATATAGGTACAACTCCATATCACTGGTACTTTTCATTTCTAATAAAATTTAATCTTGACGCTGCAGGTGCATCATTCGATTCAATGCTATAATTTTAAAATGAAACTGTTGTGCTATATTAATAGAAAAAAGATTTGCCAACAATAACTGAGACATGTATTGTGGAGATAATTTGAAGCAACACCAGTTGACAAACAAATTATACCAGAAGTATTGTTTTACTAATTATATAGACAAAATATTAAAAACAGAAGCACATTAATGCTTTTAAGCCAATTTTGAATTGTACGATGTAAATTTAAATTACGATTTTTTTACTGAATGACTAAAATGCCAAAAATATAATTTAGAATTTTTTACAACATACTAGAGAAAAATGGCGCTATTATTGAACTATTTTGTACCCCATCCAGAGTTTTCTTACTTGCAGACGATAATATATTAACCCTTCGTACGTAGAGGGGGGGTATGCTCATTTTTTTCTCCAAAGAAATAAAGTTTTTGATTGAACTATAACACGTATGACTCTGATTTTCATACTTGCCGAAGATATTAGGAGCTGAAACTTGCAACATTATTAGAAAAAATAAGTTTATCGTAAATTATATCCATTTAACTTGATTATTAAAATTATTTATTAAAATAATTATCAATT
>JAUZND010008058.1:0-10098 GCA_034780555.1 Coelogynopora nodosa | reverse complement strand
CATCATTAACATCTTCGTCATCACCATCATCATCATCACCATCGTCATCATCATCATCATTAACATCTTCGTCATCACCATTACCATCATCATCATCATCGTCACCATCATCATCATCGTCATCATCATCATAATCATCGTCATCATCATTAACATCTTCGTCATCACCATCATCATCATCACCATCGTCATCATCATCATCATTAACATCTTCGTCATCATCATCACCATCATCACCATTACCATCATCATTATCATCAACCGGATAAACCAATTGATAGTTCACCGCATCAAAGTAACACGCCGAGTCAAACTGGATCAAGTTTCGATACAGTGATCAATAATGAATCAATAAATAAATGAAAGAGATTATAGAGCTCACGCTGCAGAACCACAAGCTGCTCTGTCCTCATGGAGAGACACATTTTTGTCGCTGAAACGGGAGTGAAGGAATTGGTTTACTAGTGCGGTGGGGGGGGGGGGGCAGGTCGCGTAGCAATACTGAATATATATATATATCGCGTAACATATTTACAAATACCTATTTATATCTTTTAGGTAAATATATATATAACACGTAATTGAATAAAATTAAATTATTTCAGGTCAAAAGTTTATTGTCAGCATAACTCGTCTCCACACTGGAAACTTTTATTTACAATTTGTTGTTGTTTTAAAAAAGGAAATATTTCATGACTCTCGACTCACCTAAAGAAATATTTCAATGTGTTGCAAATAATGTACGCCGTGAAACAGAATCCTACATTTCGATCATATTTGTCTGCTACAAGTGATTTCATTGGATCACCAAGGGTCATATTATATGTTTTCATCAAAATTGAAAATCACTATAAATTACTCTTTCTTCGTAAAATATGGGCTTAGTTTTTTGTAAATGATTCTCCAGGTAAAACTGAAGATTAATTTATACTAAATAAATATAAGAAAATCATTCTTCAGTGTCTTTGCTTGCACGACGTAATAATAACAAATGCACACTAATATAGCACAGGTATCTTATTAACTGTGTATAACTGAGAGATATAAGCCATACCTTAAACTATCAAAAGAATCTGTTATGATAGAAGTGTAAACCACAATAATTAAAGCTCGAGTCTAACAGAATATTCGAAAAACATGACAAACATGAGAAAAATATTTAGGCCAAACAAAAACAGGTGTAACATTGAAATAAACTTCTACTTGTAAAAGTATAATTTGACTTCACCAGGTACCAGAGTGCTTTCGATGTTGATTATGATAACTATTATCATGATTATTATCGAGCTATTTAAACTATTATCAAGTAAATATACAATCAACATACGTACTACTTAATACATCCAATAAGATCGAAAGCGCTCTATAGTAGCTGGAGAAGTTAAAATATATAATTGTTACAAGTACAAACATATCAAACATAATACAAAGCTATAATAATAGCAAGTAAACAATAGAATTTTACATAACACACATTTTTATTGTATTACATGAAGGTACAAAATGTAGGTAGCTGCTGATCAGATAGTACAAGACAGAATGAAGTGAAACTCGTCATTTTATTTTCAGTCAAAATACAGGAATACGTGCAACGTGCAGAGGATGTGGGTAACAATATTTTAAAACAAATGCATTCATAGTTTCACCCTTAAGAGGCACAAGACCGGAGAATCGGTTCTCTTCTGTCGCCAGGTACCGCGACATGATGTAACTTTCAATCCCTTGGCTACTTCCGCAGAATGTGAGAACAGACAATCTGTACTATAGTGTCGTGTCTAAACAGAACATCTTCAGAGTTCATTCTCACAAGATGAACATCTGGTCAGACAGTCAGAGATGTGTAAACCAGTCATCAAATGTTGGATCGAAAGCTCAATGCAAACACCGATCGCTCCAAATTTACCTTCCTTCTACTGGTTTAATAATATAACAATTACTGTGCAGCGTATCTCCCTTTTTAAGAACTTCGTATTATCTTGTATTACAAACTGTAAAAAGTTTATTTACATGCATTCTGTTTTCGTTGAGGGGAACAGATAACGAGACAAAAAATATCGAAATATTTTCCATTTCATAATATTGAAAAATAAAGGTCTGTTCGCGAAATAGTTCCGGTGCGTAGCCAGCCACCGTTTCTGAGATCTAACTGCAGAGGTATTTAAGGAGTGGCAATAAAAATGAGACAGTTAACAAAGGCATTATGTACAATTAAAATTATGTATAAAGACACAAAAGTATCTTGGTATTAGTGGTATAAACAAACCATAAACATACAAACATATTACACATTATTTCGGAACAAATTAAAGCATATCAGCTGCAGGGCTCCAAATAAGGTTGCCTTAAATTTTACAAAAAGTATAAATGAAGCTGGGGGCCAAAGAGAGGTCAAAGCGAGGCCACAGATAGTCCACAAATGGTTCAAATATGGTATAAAGATGGTCCAAGAGAGGTCAAAGATTGTCCAAAGATGGTCTAAAGATGTTCCAAAGATGGTGTATACAGATAATTGAACACTTTCAAATGCGTCTGTTGGCGGATGTTTCATACAATTTATTAATATCCACTAATCGTTTACGAACGATAAAATATTCTTTCAGTGATAAGTAGATTTCAGTTTTAGAATAATGGAATGATGTTGATCGGTACGATTAGAATAATTGATTTTAGCCGACAGAAAGAATTAGAACCCAATGAAATGGTCCAAATGTTGTTTATAATTTTTTATTTAGATGTAATAATGTATTCAATATTTGTTTGATTAAACATCGATTACAGTTAGAAAAGACAATGTTTTAAACATACCGACATAATGCATTACTAAAAAAGAGAACAATATGTATTTTTATGATGTACGGCTATTATTATAGTCATGACTTTACCTGATTTGTTTATCTATCACTGATCCAGATATTGAATTCGGTAAACTTTATTTTAAATAAGCATAATATAATCTTCTTGTCTGTTTTATAGAGTTTGAGAAACATAACGATTTCAATTTTGTTTATATTGCTGAAGTTCGGTCCAGGTTGTTCTTTTCTATTAATCAGTTAGATAATATCATATAGTTGGTATTTAGCGGTTAAAAAGTAAATTTTAAATTATTTCGGAATTATTTTTTAATTATTTATTATATTATTGAAGAAAAATTATTGTGTATAGTTTTTGGAGAGTTTAGCAGACAGAACAAGCAATTCTTGCATCTAAATAAGTAGTATGTAAGAAGTATCTCTACAACGTTATCAAATTTGCAAACAACCCCCACCCCCCCCCCAACAAACTTATTAATGCCATAAAAGTATAAAAGTACCCTTTCCATACTATTCAAATAATTTCAAGTAGTAAAGGAAAGATGAACTCAGTTTGTCTCTGACCCAGCAGAGAGTGACAGAGTACTCACGAAGCTTTAATCATCACGATCACCTCCTGATGCCGTTTCGAGAGCCAGGGAGGATTAGACCACTCAAATGTGACACTGTCTGACCGGATGTGCGTCACTCGGAGACTCAGGTAGCTCATGTTGCCTAGGAGATAACAAAACGTATCACTGATCAAGTGCTTTACAGGAAAAATATACAAGCTTCTTGTTAGATTACACATAATGAGATTCTTGATGGATTCATTTTAAACTAGAACAAATACACAAGAATATTATAAGATAATGCCATATTATCGATACAAATAAACTATATTTTAAAAATTAAGATCGATTTTTTATTGAAATCAAATATAACTGATTTTATAAAAGATATTGTGAATCTTTTGTAATTTAACAAGAATATTGCTAAATTCAATATCAAAAAATAATAATTCTGTAAATTTGCAGCAGACTTTTTTTACAGAAGAAACAAGATTTACATATGATTCATTCGAAATAATATCAGATTTGGGGATATTATTACTAAATATTATCAACAGATTAGACAAGATTCTTGTAAGACTGCATAAGAACTCACAAGCAGCCATCTCCCCATTCAAGTCCTCGATGATGGTCCTCCTCTCGCTCGTGATGGTGACAGGGGGGGTCACCCCGCTAGTGAGGAGGGTCAGTATCTCGGCCGGACACAGCCGGAGGTTCATGCGAAACACAACCTCCCCCCAGGGCGGCAGCTGGAGAGGTTGAGCCCGCCGAGTGATGCTCCACACCTGCCGCATGTTTGAGTTGTCCGAGACCTCCAGTACAACGCTGCAGGAGTGGATGTTATCCTTGTTACCAGATTATTGAGTTTATTATTACTGCCTAGTGGTTATTACGGGCATGGTGGAAAATAGTGTCATAACCTAGTTACAAACTGAATAGAGTTTTTTTGAATCAAATAATATTTTGTTCAAAATAATTATATGAACTTTAAACAAGAACAACTCGACGAAACTTTGTGACATATGATAATTTTCTGCAAGATTTCGAAATCTTTTTTAATATTAGTTTACTATTCATAATTAATACTGTTCATAAATACTATTATATATACTAATATATATATATAAATACTAATAAATACTATTCATAATACTATTCATACTAATAAATACTATTCATAATACTATTCATACTATAATACTAAATTTTATCAGACAATAGAATTATGTTACGATGTGAAAATGGTCACTTTTTGCAATGAGGCCAAGTTAGTGTAAACAAAAATTGAGTAAAAATAGTATAAATACCTGCAATGAATAATTTGGCTTCTCCAGATACTAGAGCGCTTTCAATCTTATTTGATCTATTCAGTAGTTCGTATGCTAGTTGTATATATATATATATATTTGGTAATAGTAGAAATAGCTAAATCATTATAAATGTATCTTTTCATCGATATTTTATATAACTTACCATTACGCAATATAATTATTCAAAGATTAATCATAACTTCTCCAAACTATAAATTAAAATATGCATTAAAAATAATATATATATTATTCATTCATATCCTCAAACAGTGGTATATTTTTCAAATATTTTGATTTTAATAATATCTATTATTTTACTTTGTAGAGTAGCCCATTTCTTGACATATTTATCAACTATAGATATATCTATTTTGCTAGAAATTTTCTGTAGTCTAAATTTATATATTTACTTAATTTAACCTATTGTACATTGTATGTCAGGTAAATTGGCCTAATAATAACTACATAATAAGTTAAGTAAAATATATCAACATTTGAAACATATGTCTGGGAATGTGCTATTTCACCAAGTATAATTACAGAGAGATATTAATGAGATCTTTGTTTGAAAAAACAAAACAAATTGGAGACATCAATGAACCATATGAAATATGTAATAAATGTTTCAATTTAGGGATTGGAGAAGTTATGATAAACACATTTTGAATAAATATGTTGCGTAATGCTCATAAAGATAATTTTGATAACAAATTATTGTTATAATTATTCAGATATTTAAACTATTATCAATTAAATTTTAAAATAACATACGTACTACTAAAGTGATCCAATAAGATCGAAAGCGCTCTAGCACTTGAAGAAGTCAAATTAAACATTACAAATATAATTGTATTATAATATTAAACTTGTATTTGGTATATTTTATTTGTATATATTATGTATATATTAGTCAGTATATAATTATCAATTTTTTTTATCAATATTATATTTAATTATCAATATTATATTTGTATATATTATGTATATATTAGTGAGTATATAATTATCAAAAAATAACAACAAAATAAAACATGTAGAAACATGTCAATTCAAGGCATCAATAAGCTGATTACATAAACTAGGTTCTCTCCTCAACAATTCAATAAAAAACAAAAAAATAAAAATAATTAAACATTAAAGTAGACAATCTTTCTGTACGAACATTGAAAAGAATATTGAAATAAGTATTTTTTAGATATATTTTATTGGATTAAAATCAGTTTAGTCAGTTTCAATTATCATTAGATAGTAACAGCCACTCATAAATATTAAACATATATAATCAATAATAGAAAAGGGATATAAGCGCCTAGCTAGTTACACCTAGTTACAACCAGTCACAACGATTGATACACATCTAAAAACAGTAAAAAAGATAAGTTGATTATTCTTGATCATACATTTTCTTTGTAACACAACCTGTTGCTTCTGTAATTAGATACATGTTTTAAAAATAAAATGTTGACATTACTTATTCTCCATTAATTGTGCATTTGTTCCACTCTGTTACCTACTTCAAACAGCTAGAATTGTTTCTAATTTAATGTTAGCTTATATGTGACATATGTAAATATACTACCTTATACATGCCTTCAATGATGCATTCATAATTCAGTTGCAAGTTTTATTATTCAGATGAAATTATTAAATATATATATACCGTGATATACTTTTTATGTTATCTAAAATAAATGTATTCTAATATAAATTATAAATCAACTGTCAATCATCATTATCAACATCATTATCAACATAAATTGTACTAAATATTAGTTAATAATTAAAGCCAGAAAAATATCCAAAATGTTGCATAACATTTGAGATTATCTTCATTTGATACAGCATTCTGGTTCCTTTCCAGAGCAAAGGAAACATCCATATTTTGACTATTTTAAATTTTAATATTGTTGTAGTTTTTAAAGTTGTTTTTTATACTCCCTCTTCAATCACAAATAAGTATGCTACCATGTATCGTATTGTATATACTAAACTGTACATAATGTTTAATAATAATAATTATGAGTAGTATGTAAATAGTAGTATGTAAATAGTAGTATGTAAATAGTAGTATTATTTATATTACATTACGTTTTACGATAAACGATAATGATATGAAAGCATGTTACTAGGCCTTGATGATAGGATGTAAGCATACAATATTAAGGAAAAACATAATCATAAAATAATTCAAAATACTAAATTATAAGCGTTGTAAAAAACTTAGAAATAATCTATGTATACTATTTTCCCATCAATTTGCACATTCTACCTGCATCAAAATAGCACAATGTCCCTATATACTTAATAATTATTCTTTAAATAGCTCATTATGTGTAGACAATTAATTCAGTTTTTATGCTTTCGTTGTCCACTTCTTTGATTTTTCTTGCCAATAATTACAATATGGAGGTGTTATTGTTTAGCGCAAGTATATAGCGAGGATGTTCCGTGTTTTCAATTCGGATTATAATGAGCACGAAAATTGATTACATGAAATTTGCACGCCAACTTCGATGTCTGTCTTCATAACTATAGATATCTCTGTAGGATAGATCTGTTTTTTATTCGGTTAATTTCCTTGATTATGATACAATGTTTCAGAGTCTTCTTTTACCATATCAAACGAATGAATTTGTCTAAAATATGTGCCCTAATGAGGGGGGAACTATAAGTTGCAGTCATTTCTTTCGTACTGCGAATTGTATTGCGCATTAACGTCTGAGGATACGGTACCAAATGTAAGGTTTATTTTGACATTTTCATCTACTAAATATAACTCAGCAAACAATATGCAAGGAAAGGTGTCATGTTATATGAATCAATTAATTTATTTATTATATACTTAATTAGAAAGCATCGTCAGAGTCAGCTATCGACTCGACCAGACTACTTAATAGTTAAGTAGCTCACTCGTACCGTTGTTATGATGTTATCCGATTTCTCTGCTTTTGTAATTGGATCCATAAAGTAATTTTAATTCTCCTTGCAAAAATTTTTTATTATTGATCTCAGTTAAAAGTAATTTACTATAATAAAAATGTCAAATATAGTAATAAATATTTAAAAATAAAATTTTAAATGTATATTTGAATTAATTATAGTTTTGCCAATATCACTATTTAAGAAAATATTAAGCTTTTATTTTCAAACAATAATTTATTAAGTAACGTATTCATTGAATTTCCGCTGGAAAAACACCTTTAAATTGCTTAAAGCAGTCTTGGCTACCATTGAAACATTTAATTCCCATGTAGAAGGCCAGACCTAAACATTTATTTTTTAAAAAGCCTATGGAGCGCCGCTGAACTTTGATAAATTGTTTGATCTTGTGGATATTTGTTGAACTAATCTTTTACCACGTTAAAACTCTACTCTTTTTCATATTCGATAATGCTGTATTAAACGGATAGCTTATAGTCAGTATAATATACAGAACTGTGTTTTTACTCGAATAGTCAAATAGTTGAACTGTAAGGTTATAAATATATTATATTTATAATTAGCTGAAAACAGGATACTTAGTATAATTTGAATCAAATCTTACTTTGTTGTCGTCAAAAATCTATAAATGGATCACACTTTTATCAATAATTCATTAGGTCACGATAGATACTATTCGTTATTAGTATTTTAAAATGTCAGCAACAAAATTGTTATTCAAATAATGTTAATTTCCAGTTAGATAAATATTCACTGCCTTTCAGAAAAAGATTCAGGAAACACTCGAACTTAGCCAGGTTTGTGCATTCACCTTTAGGACGCATTTAGCAGTATTTAGTGACAGGTAATATATTTATATTAATAGACAGGAAATAAAGTTGACTACACGAAAATCTAAATAATCAATCAACGGAGTAAAGAATAAAAAAAACAAGTTGCATTTCCTTTAAAACGACAATAAAAGTGTACAACAGTAAATAACCTGACTTCTTCTTAAATTCGTTTACAGCAAATGGAAGCATACTTTATGACAGAAATTAATTCAAATAGAAATTAAAATCAACAGAAAAGGGAAAGACATTTTAAAGATGTATTTGAGAACAGGATACGAAAGATATACAATCAACCAACAACCAATGAGCAGAGCCACGCGCTAAAAAATAGGTCACAAAATAAGTTATCGCTAAATATACATTTTTGGAAGATAAAAGCAATCAATTACTCGATGATGTCAAATAAATTTAATCTGGTTGATTTAAAATGAATTCTGAAGTTTGCCAGAGGCGCAACCACAGGCAAAATGTGAGCAGATCATTTTTAAAAACAAAATAAGATTAATCTGAAAACAAATTCTTTTTGACAGTAAACTTGATTAATCGTATTGAACTTAAAACAAATCGTAAACAAATTAACGAACGCCAACAGTTTAAAATACGTTCAAAAATTTGTCATGCTTGTTAACAGAACATGGCAGAGTTGTGAGTTATCCTTCAGATATGACTGAAAATAATTCAATTCGTACATAATATGAAGGAGGGTTCAGCTGTAGAATATCAGATGGTCAACATAAAGAGGTTATGTCGTATCCTCCAAGTGGCGCTGGATACTGTGGGGCTTAATGTACGTGACATGCTACATAAGTATTATTGATCCAGTATGTGTACAGACCTGAACATTTTTGTAACAATGCTATGAATGATAAAATTGCCCCAATAAATGTTATCCAAGGAAATGACAGCTTTTTTTCTGCTAGTCAACTGCGCCTAGTGAAAGTAAATTAAAACTATCAAAACTTTGTATACAAACACAGCAAGTTTTAATCTTTAAGACAAACCGTAATATTATTTACATTAAATACAAGTATACCTTTTGTTTGTGAAGTCTATGTGCATTGATTTTGTTTTAGTAAAAGAAAGAAAAAAGTTATCTATAATATATTTAGGCTACATAACATCATTGTCAAAATCTGTCAAATAGCTTTCAATGCAAACATAATATGCTGAAATTTAAATAAATATATTCAATATCAATATTTCGACTATAGACCCCAATTGATGACGTTTATGTGACGACTATATGTTGAATTGATGACGATTATGTGACGACTATAGGCCCAATTAATGACGATTATGTGACGACTATAGGTTGAATTGATGACGATCATGTGACGCTATAGGTTGAATTGATGACGATCATGTGACGCTATAGGTTGAATTGATGACGATTATGTGACGACTATAGGTTGAATTGATGACGATTATGTGACGACTATAGGTTGAATTGATGACGATTATGTGACGACTATAGGCCCAATTGATGACGATTATGTGACGACTATAGGCCCAATTGATGACGATTATGTGACGACTATAGGCCCAATTGATGACGATTATGTGACGACTATAGGCCCAATTGATGACGATTATGTGACGACTATAGGCCCAATTGATGACGATTATGTGACGACTATAGGCCCAATTGATGACG
>JAUZND010008057.1:0-10098 GCA_034780555.1 Coelogynopora nodosa | reverse complement strand
TTAGCTGCGTTTTCAGCTTTTACCACCACGAAAAAGTTAGCCAATTGACGCATAAAATGTTTCCAGTCAGTGGCCCTAGGGTTAACACACAAACGTGGGACCGGTATAATTGACATAACAGCTGCCACCAAATATGTTGTGCCTTTTTACTAACAACAGAGTAATGTACGCAACTGTAATAAAGTAATAGTAAGACAAACCAACATGGCTTCCGAATTGTGGTGTGTATTTTACAAACAAACCATGTTCGCTTATATACCGTTAAACATATATCGATCTGAACAACAATAACGACACCTCATTGGACAATACACTTTGCATTTGTATAATTATGAAATACAGTATAATGCTAGTTTTCATTTAATAATTATATCAACTCACAACATTGACATTGTTTAAAATGCTTTTCAGTTCTTCAAGGAACATGTATATCGGGTAGAGGCCCAACAAATGGCCCTTCGAGAATTGAAAAAACGCTTGCGTCCTGGGGAAGCTATTGTACAAATGGACTTCGCAAAAATGTTACCTGCCAATCTTTTGAGGAAATTCAATCTGCATATTGGAACTGCACCTCAGTGACACTACATCCAGTGATGTGTTATTACTGTGTCACTCCAGGAAGTCTTGAACACATAAGTTTTGTCTTCATGTCAAATGTTTCGCAACATAGCTCAACCGCTTTATTAGCAATAATACATAAACTGGTACCGTTGTTGAAGGAGACAATTTTGGGCCTGGAAGCGATTCATTATTGGACTGACAGTCCATCATCGCAATATAGCAACAAACACATTTTGCATTGGTTGTGAAGCACCAGGAGATGTTTGAAGTGAGGGCGAGGTAAAATAACTTTGAAGTCAGCCACGCAAGATCCCCTGTGACGGAATTGGGGGTATGCTGAAACGAACCGCCGCAATTGCAGTCAAACACCCCAAGGTGCTTTTTCAGGATGCCCACGACTTTTTGTATGGACCCAAACACAAACTGAGAGTCGAATTTAACACGTGTTCTACAGTCAAGAAGACTATGAGGCTGCAAGCATTGAAATTGAGCAAATGAAACCAAACATCGTATCCCGAAAAATGAAGTTACACGCCGTTGTACCGACATCTCACGATGCAATTTTCACGCGCCACACATCATGCTATTGTGATACTTGTTATTTGAAAATACCACAATGCGAAGGTTGGGAAATGTTTCAAGTTTTCAACGACATCATACGACGATGATATCGCCACTACATCGAAAGCCTTGAAACCGACTACGTCTTCAAGGGCAACGAAAAGAAACATTTAATATGCCGATGCTGAGAGCTTATACTGCGGTGCCAACTTTAACAATAGCCGTGGGTGTGAAAAGTGGGTAAAATGCGGGATTTGTCGCGATTGGGCCCATGCTGAGTGTAGTACTACGGGCGGTAACATTAAACAATTTGCGTGTGGCATCTGCCAATCAGTATAATATACTATTCATTGGTTTCACCACGCCTTATATACATTTTATATGTTTTACTACCATACTGTTTACCTATTTGTGTTGAAATCATTCGTGTTACCTTCGTTATATAATATGAATATTTACATGTATACTTTTGTTTATACTAATTATAGTGTATATTACGTCGTAGTATACTGTTTATCTTTATTATATCATGCTAATAATGTATATTTATGCACTTGTAAAATATTACTCATATTTTATCAGATACGTTACCAATAAATATTTGCCTCTGTATCACTGAATTTTACATTAATTATTGTTTTTGTGATTTTGATAGATGAAGTAACGTCTGGTGAATAAATAAAAGGATATATTGCGGAATATTATGTTGTTTGTCGTTTCAAGTACAATTGTTACTTTTTTTATCTTAATAGTATTTTAAAATATATTTGAGACTTTCAACATTATTAGCATTGTTACATAAAAATAAAAATTAATTACTAGAAACAAAATTAGATCCAAATATTAAGCTAATATCGTTTAATAAAATTATGTAACTTCATAAAAATTGACTATAGCGTGGTACAATTTTGGATTCTAATACGTCAAATATGTAGCTAATAGTTTTTATAATAATTTTAGTTGATTCCACAACATGAATTTTCAATTTTCGAAATCTTGAATAGTTCCTATCCTTGTGGAATGCATCGAAAAGGGACTGGATTTTCATGTATATATGCATCAATATCCATACATACTGTATATGTATATACATATTTGTATATCTATTTATATCTATTTTTTCTTTTCTTTTTCTATTTAGACCATCTATAAAGTACGTGCGCCGACCAGGTAATGTAGATGAAGAGCGTACAGGTGTGTATATAGGGGGTCAGAATTGGTATAATGACTGCTATTGTACTTTATGGATGGTCCCTAACTTATATGACATATTCTCTAACATTAATTTTTTTATATTATGCATAATTATTATTATTTTTTTAATTAGCAGATAACAACATACTATAATTTTACACTTTTACAAATTGTGGTGTCGTCAACCTTACGTTCATAATATAGAGATTATTATAAACATATATTAATATTTTAAAATCATTGTAATTGTTTTTTAAATAATTAATGTGTTACAGATAAAAATTATTCCTATGATTTCGTAATAAATTACTGGAAGAATTTGATCACTAAAATAAAAATAAATTGATAATACATTTCATTTACAACAGTTTAAAATATTTCAACAAAATAATATTAGAATTCATAATAAATTTATTCTAATTTAAATTAATGAACTATATTTCGTACAAATTATATATTATTTTTGCATTATAAATCCTTTGTAGTTTAAATTGTTATTATTCATATTGTCATTTAAAAAAATTATAGCCTTTTATATTGTACTATTTAGTATAATTACTACTGTTATGCTATCGTACTTACATGCAATATTCATTTTGTGAATAAAGGAGAGCGTTCTTCAGAACAGCGGACACACAACGTCACTAAAATAATTAAAATACCAAAATTATAAGAGACAACTAATTCCGCTATAAATGTAATGTGTTAAACCAATGAAAAGATGTCTTGAACGCGCTCTGATACAGTTGGTTGTAGCCATTTGGTTGTCAGATTAATAGTCTAGTCGTTTATTGGATAATTAATTTTAACACTTACTAAAACTGATTTTTATCCTTGAGAAGTTATCTTTTGTTTGTTGAGTATAATTCAGTTCCATACTTCATTAAACTGAAATGCTACTTATACACGAAGGTATAACGACCAATTTATGTCAGATAAATATCGGCTATTATTCATAGGTTATATAATAATGGGGAAATGTCAGAATATCGAAATATTAGCTAAAGGCTAGCTTTTCGATAATCCTAAATCGGTCTAAAAACATAAGCTCTGATAATTGCAAATTACGTTGATAATCATTGTACCATTTATATTAATTTTGACCTACAAGGTGTCTACCTACTTTATATATAATAATTTTACCCATTTGTAATACCTTAGACTGAATTATATTTATAAATTTAAGACGAAATGAGCTTATATTCAAAAAGACGAAGTCAGATAAGACTATATGATTTAAAACTAAATGGGATAGGATGACACCAAAATAATATATTTACACTTCTCTTATATGACTTATAGATTTCTTACTAATTTATTTAATTATATAGTCATTTATATTTTTAATTTTATATGTAAGTTTTACACTCTGCCGTCGATTTTTTTGTTATTAAATAAACAAATTCAACATCTTAAATGTTTTGAAATAGATATAGCTCAATATTTTATGTACACACACCCACACACACACATACGCGTTTTTACTCTGTTAGAGGTAAGTGTTGCGTGAGACCGCGTTAGAGGTACATTGCCTAATAGCTTATATTTGGATAAACAAAATATTGAAAAATACTAATTTGGCTATACTGAACACGAATATGAAGTTATTTTCTTATTTTAAAGTATATTTCGATTGCTCAATACGTTACGGGTAGTTGAACTTTATACCGATGTTAGAGGTAGCTATTAAATATATCTAAATGACTACTACAAGTAGTATAAATGAAATAAAGCTAAATATAAGTTATGTATATGAATAAATATGTTAATAAAAAATGTTTCCTTATACATTTACACAGAAAAAAATAGTTTTTATAAATTGGTTTAGAAATCATAGTTACATAATAAAGTTAGCAAAATGTGCTCTAGGTATATATATGTAACAAAAATACTTAATTTACCCGTTATGTAATATATTAAGTAGATTTTGCAGTTATAAAAATCATATGTATATGCCCTTATATTAACATATTTCATAATTGAAATTTGTGAAAGACCTATCGCCATATAATGCATTATAAATGTAATATATAATTTTATGTTTCATGATAATTGAAAATTTATAGTACTATGTATTTGTATAGAGTAGTGTTATACTATCATTTTCGATACAATATGAACGCCGAATAAATTATTGTAAGGTAATTTCCAAAATTAATTATATATTTATCAACTTATACAAATATAATTTTTTTTAATACTACACTCGAAAGCAATATCAGATTAATTATTTACATACGATATATTAAAATGTAATAAAAAGTTTTATAAAATATAATTTGAAAGAATTATGATGGTTAAATATAATACCATATGTTGTTTTAAAGCCCAATAGTAGAAATGTAAGAACAAACGTTTTTGGGATATCTTGCTGAGTAAAATAATAAAGGTTTATTAAAAACTTTAAAAAAACTAATTAACAGATTTTTTTAAAGGCAACAGTTAATAGTTAATGAGTTTGGAATAAATGGATACAAAAGCGATTTATATTGAAGGGATTTTTTTAAAAGAGTTATTAAGAAAATATTTAATATTAAGCCATGTCCTCTTCCTCAAGAGGGGGAACAGTTCCTGGGCCTGCAAAATTTCCCGCTTTCCAGGCAAACTTTTTGTGCAGAAGTGTTTTTTAAAGGCATTCTGTATCAATCCCCTTTCCTCCTTCGTCCATGGTATGTGAATCTGTTTTTTCTTCTTTTTCGTTTTGTTGTCCTTCTTTGTTCCATCGTCCAGTTCGTCATTTTCCTCCATTTCGTTGTCTTTCAATTGGCCATCATCCTGTTTATCGTCTTCGTCACTTTCCTCCATTTTGCTATCATCCTGCTTGTCGTCGTCAACATCTTCGAAATCTTAAATACAAAAAACAATGAATGATTCACTAAAAGAATGACTGTATAGGATATTGCTTTCACATCATTTTACTAACATGATTTCATATTTGATAAGTCGTTTATTTTCTGTTAGTACAATTAAAAGTTATATTTAAAAATGGAATGAGCAATTCTGGGAGATCTTTTATTGCAGTGCGTGTGACAGAAGTACATAAAATATAGTAATCACACAGTACATAATTGTTTATTAAGCAAAGTACAAGAAAAACCGATATTAGCTACTTTACTTGATGGTCCACATTTAACAAAACATTAGTACAATAATATAAGTAAAAACACAAAATACCATTTATTTACATTAATGTGATTTTATACAACATATTATAGTCAATTTGGGGCAATTCAACACCCGTTGAGACAACTAAAAAGTGAGAATTAACTTTAATAATACTTAAATGTGACTTAAAAATATAAATCAAATATTTTACTATTGACCTTATACATTGAGATTATATGACCTAACGCAATATTACGATGACCACACAATGCCTTACTATTTATTGTACATAGTAGCAGTAATTTATTTGTCAAGTTTACAAAGACGTACAATTTAGCGTTATTAACCTACATTATTTCATAATTCGCTTAATTTAGTAGTTAATTGTATTAACATAACTGACAGTTCATTGGATTACTTGTGTACTAAAAAAACTAAACTATTAGGTTAAACATATGACATTTTAGACTTCCTACGAATTAATATATATATATATATATATAGTACATAGAAGATTATACAGATAAAAATTTGGATTTAAAAATGTGACTAATTAGGCAAGGCGATGCAATAATCGGAGATTAGTGTTAGTATACGTACCATTTATGTTAATATCTTTCAAGGATTTGCCCTTAAATTCATTGATTTTTCCGCTTTCGGAAAGCATCAGTAATCTTGACACCTTTACCAATTCCAGCGCCTCATCTTGCAACCTGTAATACTCCCGGTGAACCTTAATATCATGCCCTGAAAGTAAATAAAACACGTGATTTTCATAAAATCTAAACGTTCTGTATTATTAATATATTTCATTGTCATAATTGTGTAATAAATTCTCGCAAATGCCAAGTTACAGGTAGAGCATGCATTTACATATTAAATATTATGTTAAGACTAACTTATGCAGATATAGTTTCATTCTTCAGAAATATTTGTTCGTTTCTAAAGAAGCCATTATTTAGAATAACATTTGTTTTGTCAACAAACTAATTTTATTTCGAATTGTTAGACTTTCACAAAACATTAGAAAACAAAGAAATACACGCCATTATAGTCTATCTTTAAAAAATCTTCTAGATACCGCGCTATAGGTAGATTAATTGATTATTGTGTAATAAATTCTCGTAAATACCAAGTTACAGGTAGAACATGCAATTACATATTAAATATATAATATTTCAAGGCCAAAGAATGTAATCATATTAATTAATTATTGTATACTGAAATATTATTACCTAACACAGAAAATTGTCATGATCAATTCTTTAAATGATTACTGCTTATAAAATATTCTTAAAAACTACGTAAGGGGGTTTAAAATGAAATAGTATATAAAATACGCATTACTTAGTGTAACTTTGGGTTTAACGTTGAACTCTCCGGAGTCAAGTTGATTAATTCATCGAAAGGGATATTTTCCTAAAAGAAAATGTAATAAAAAAATATGTACACAAAAGCAAAAACAATTACATAAAACCCTAATTCTCATTTAGGATCAATTTAATTAAAATTCGTTCAATAAGATTACATTTTTAGAGCACTATTAATAACAATGAAATTAAATATTCTAGTTATACTTGCTGCCACAGTAATAAAATTACATATTCATGCGTTGTAAAGAATATTAACAAAGTTAAATATTCAATTTTAAAGATAAAAGGTTAAAAAAACAATCGAATCAATACATGACAATGAATATATATGACTAAAATTAATATCCTGACAATTTGAATCAATCCCACTGAATAAATATTGTTTAAGATTATAAAAAATATACATAAGTAGCTAAGAAAATAATTTTTGTTTAATTGATCATTTAACTTTAACTAAATAAACTTTAGTGTATTTTTTAGAAAATTCACCTTCAATATGTATAATTTATTCTTTTACTCAATTGTACAATGTAGGTTTTCCAACTTATGACCATTGAAAAACATAAAGGTGAATCCTGCATTATGATAAATATTATTTCAGCAGAAAAAGAAATTTGTTATGGATGCTAAAAAACAAAGTCAAATTCATTCTAGAAAATAAAAGGACTATATTTTAATTAATCTATACACACACAATAAATGCATGTGTATTATATTTATAAAGCTTTGATATATAACTTTACAATTTTCTTTCAAATAAGTTATAAGCCTGTTAATCAGAAATAACTATATTTGGCTGGTTTATTATATAAAGCTTCAATATATAACTTTACAATTTTCTTTCAAATAAGTTATAAGCCTGTTAATCAGAAATAACTATTTTTGAATGGTTTATTATAAGAACAATTATAAATAAAAATTAATTTTGTCAATTGTTATAAAACTTTTCATAAAATTGTTTAAGATATGCCATCTATTACAGTTAGTAGTAAATAATTTCTAGGATTAGAAGCACTCTGACACCATGCATGAAATAGAAACAAACAATTGTGCACTGTATTGTTGCTGACAAGAGTCAACAGCAGGAAAGAGGTCAACACATTAGCCTGTTACAGCTAAACAAATATTAAAACAGACCTTGCAATAAGAGCTATGTAACATTCATATCCAGAGCAGATACACAAGTAAACCCCCTATTGGATAAGTTTATAAGGGTAGATTTCTAAATTTTATACTTTTACAGACCTTACATATAATAAAGTTAGCTCTGTCATATTGGAACTTTTTAATATCTGTTTTAGTGAAAATTTATCTTGCTCAGATAATCAACTATAGTTGTGCATTCTCAAAAGGGAGGGATATTTGACCATAACGTAGAATTTGCATTTTCATGGATCATTTTGCATAATGAGTATAAATACCAAGCTTAATTAATAATATCTTTAACATTATTTTTTTAATTCTAAATAATAAAATTATGTTTAATTAGTTTTGTTCATAGTAATTCTAACAAAAAATGTAATTGCCACTTTTCAGGTGCATAGCTTTGACAAAATTTTGTAGGTGTATTATCAAAAAAAGTGATTGCATATATATAATACTGCTTTTCAAATTAAAAGGATATCTAAATTTTAGTATATTTTTATTTTAGTTTGCCTAACTGTCCATGTTAACTTGGTGACACCAACAATAATAAAAAATTAAAACATATTTTCAAATTTATGCTAATAATAGAAATATTGATGTAAACTGAAGCTTTTTCATAGAGATAAAAATAAATTTTTATTTTACTCAACAAAAGCATTTATAATAGATTGAGGTGAAATGTTTTTGTGTACCTTAAACTGAATTTGGTAGTTGGAATTTGTTTTTATAAAATAGTAATATTGCATTTATTTAACTTATGAAAATGTTCAGGATAGGCAAGCATTTTCATTATAAATTTTAAAATGGCTATATTATTTTAAACCACCAAATAAATCTACGAATTTATTAATTAAATATTATGCTTATGCAAACTTATGCATCTATATTATGAATATAGCCATGTATTTTCATCATATATATTTTAAAACAGCCTTACAATTTCTGGTTGCCAACAAATTTTTTCTGTTTTGAATTAAGAGTTATTCATCATGGACCCAAATAAAAAACAATCCTTTGATATTCATCATGACTTATAATGAATATCAATGGAGAGTTATTTATCATGAGTAGAAATACATATGAAAAGCAAGACATATAATCATAAAATGTTGTATTAAACAGATACATTTTGTAATTATATATAAATAGAAAAATATTAATCATAAATATTGTCATAATATTGCTATAGGAAGATTAAAAAATCTTAATAATTACCCTGAATATCAACCAAACATTGTTTGATATGAGAGTAGTGAAAATAATTATTCACAAAGAATATTGATTAAGTGCTAATTATTATGAGAGGAGTGAGAGCAGTTACTATTAACTGAGACAATTGAATGTTATTTGTAATGAGGAGTGAAATAATTACTCACAGTGAAGATCAATTTAGTGCTATTCATTATGAGAGGAGTACAAATAACTATTCATGATGACTATCAATTGAGTGTTACTTATTGTGAGTAAAATATATTTGCATTTCAATCACAACAGAGCAAATATAGCCAAAATAGTTATATATATTTATTGTGGACTGTGTACTAGCAATTATTCATCTCAGTAGAGGAATAATTATTGCACAATTGATCATTAAAATTAATTGTCTTGTACAAAGATACATTACTTATACAAAACAGGCACTTGATGATATGTCTAGCCGAAACAAGCGGGAAAAACAAAATTTGTGTTCTATTAAGTTTTTCATTTATTTCCAAATTAATCAAGTTATAGATAATTTGGAAGCTGGAAATAATAAGGCTATGGTTTTAAATTTATAATAAAAATAAATCCATATATTTTTTTATAGATAAAGAAGTACTAATATACATTTTTACCATTCAATTCAGGGTGGCCACTCTCAAGTCAAAATTATTTTCCCTGACCCACAATGGGAATATGGATTCAGAGTTACCTTCTCTAAGCTTTTGCCTGAGGAGGCATAACCTACAAGGCGGCAGGTGGATTTGGAGTCAGAGTTACCTTCTCCTAGTCTATGTGCTGGCTAAGCTAGGTATCACAGACACTGCCATACATATCATAGGAGGACCAGCAGCCATATCCACAATCAAGCAAAAAAAAAGAGCTTAAATTCTTACTTATTAGCAAATATTTTGTCTTCATTTAGCAATATAGAAAAGTCATATCCAGAATGAAGCAA
>JAUZND010008056.1:0-10099 GCA_034780555.1 Coelogynopora nodosa | reverse complement strand
TTGGCCTTCGGCCGCGTGAGCAAAAATAAATTAGCGTGAGTAAAAACCATCAATTCGCGTGGCGTAATATACTATTTGCACATTTTTTCAAGATTAAATAATTTGTTAAAAAATATTCAATTAATTTAGTTATTTTCACTTCGAAACATTTATATTCTAAATATTAAGATTAAGTCGTATTCCCAAAAACACCATGTTTTGTAAATATAACACTCGATATTATCTATAGCACAAACCCACCCAATAATTGTTGACAAATCATAAAAAATAAGCCATAAATAATGCAATAATATTTGTAGTAATTATAATAAAATTTCTATGAGTGATACAGAAAAAAATTAGCGAATGACAATTGTAGTACAATCACAGCGAAATACTCAGTTTTTAATGAAACAATGTTGATATGCTCCAAATAATACTAATAAAATGTCACTATTACTACTGCACAAGACGCATAAGATAGGGGGAATGTCAGTCGCGTGTTCGCATGAGAAAGTACAAAAAAACAATATAAGCAGTCCAAAAATGCCTGCAAAGATGTCAGCTAAAATAATCGAGAGGAGAGCAAAGGCGAAAGTATGATATGCAACAATTAGTAGTTAATATTATCAGAAAGATAGAAGCAACGTTTCATCAAATCAATCGTAAAAGATCACTCTTCATCTTCCGCTTATATAGAAAAGCATCCTTATCTTAGACAACACAACACGATAGGATATAATACACTACGCATTTTGCACATTACAAATTATTTTCTATTATAAATAATCACAGATTGATTTTTAAAACGTTACACATCAATACTATTGTGCAATGTATACTACTGCTACTCCTGCAAATAGAATACTGTGACGTTTTACTCTAACTTAAAGGATATGTTATGTTATTGAATGTTAAAAGTTATGACCACCATTTAAAAATAACTTAAACGGTGAGTGAACAAAAATAATTTTTATCATAAAAGAATGTACAAATATCACAGAAAAACTGCTGTAGTCTCCAAAATGTGCCTTGTAACATGCGCAGGCAGAGGAAGGAATATCGCGAAAAGAGAAGCCCTAGACTGAATTTATATATCTAAATTGCCAGCCGCCGAAAGTGTCGAACAACACCGTGGAAATAAGCGAAATGTGAGGGGGGATAGAGAAGTGAGAGTATGGGGCGAAATAGCAGAAACAGGAGTCTAGCTCCGGAACGGCTTTTAGAATATAATATTATGAAGCAATGGAAGACTTTGGATTTCGCTTTAGACCGTTTAACATGTGCCCTTTCTACTTTGGACAAAATGGTTTTTTGTAATTCAATGGAATACGGTAGAGTAAAGCAATATAGCGCTAATTTGAATACAAGTAGTGGTTGTAGGTCTTTCGCTAATCAGTGGAGAACACATGAAAATATCTGTCTAACCAAAAAATCACACAAGCTGTCACTGCACACAATGGAAAAAATAATAGGAAATTATTGTCTTCAAGATATCTATATAAAAAAGAGAATAAAGTATAGTAGTTCTATTAGATTGAAAAGCACAGCGGTGAACAGTGTGTGCATGTTTCTTCCCTCTACTTCCTCAATTGCGGTGTCCGACGCTGATTGGGACTGCGACGCAGCAAGGGACTCCCGGTACGGATGGGAGACCTCTGTCGCAGCCGGGTGGGCAGCTCCATGCTCTCGTCCAGCCGGCGGGTCTCCGCCTCCAGGAGGGCGGCGTCCATTCCCGGGTCACGTGACACCTTGGAGAGGGAGGAGTCGAGGAGGTATCGCAGATCGGCGGTTTCGGAGCGGCCGCTCGCCTTGGCGAGGTTCTGCTGACGTTTGCGGACCTCCTGTGTGAGTTGGTCTTTCATGGTGGACACCTGGGAGATGCGTGGGGGTGGAGATACTTGAGATTAGTGAGTCAGTGGGGATCTTTGCACAAGATAAAAATAATAATTTAATAAGTACTCGGTTATTTTTAGAGTGTAGACATTTTTATCGCTTTTGTAGTATATTGTGCCCCGTTTTTCTGATTTAATCATTAAGGTCAGTATAGGTAAATGGATAATTAATGTTTATATAAAACAAATCAATTATTATATGAGAAAAAATAATATTATCTTTTGCAGCTATTTTTTTGTCTTAGTTGCAAGGTATAGATTAATGTAAACTTATTAAAACATTTTTAAACCAATTTAAATTTACAGAAGGGATAACGATAAAGAAAACAAACTTTATAACAACAAATTAACCTAACTTACTATCACTTTGGACCTGACCAACTAAAACACACGCACACCAGACAAATATGATACACGTCAGTAAATTAGATCACTACTAACTAATATTAGGAAAAAGAAGCCAGTGAAGTGAAGTGAAGTGAAGAGGGCCCACCTGCTCCTCGAGTCCTTTGACCCGCTGTCGATGAGCTCGTTCCCGTGCCTCCAGTGTCCTCTCTGCCTGAGCATGAGCGGCCCTAAGTCGGTCCACCTCCATCTCAGTCTCGGCACGGTGTCGGCTTGTCATGTCGATGAGACGCTGGCCGTGGCATTGCTCTACCTCGGCGATCTGGGCCTGCAGGGAGGAGGCGGCGGAGGTCACAGATAAGAACGGAATTTGACTTCTTATATAGATTTTTTTTAACAATATTATAGTTTTCATATTTAAGTCGCAAAGGCTGTACTGATCCTTTTGATATAAGCAAAATATATTTATGAGTTTTTTTTTTAAGTATTTTCATTTAATTCAATAGTTACATTGTTATTCCATTTTTATAATTTGTCGTATCGAAATATTTTTCTAAGTGAACATTTTATAGCTAGAATAAAATATAACGACTGTAATAGCTCTAATAAAAAAACTATAATGAACTACAGTTAACGGCATAATAATAAATTTTGTGATTAAAGTAGCCGTTAATATGCTTACATTATAATCGATTTTAGCAATATTTATTTATCAAACAGGTATTCAAAACACATAACGCGAACAATTTTTAAACGCAAAAACTGATTAAATTATTTAATTTTGTAAACGTTTTTAACTTTTAAAACATTAAATATATTAGAATTTTACCGTGGCACGGTAACCCAAATTATATTTACACCCATGAAAGCGTATGGGTGAACAAGAACAAATAAAATCTAACCTGTAGACAGTGCAGCTGTCTCTGCAAATCACTGTTCTCCTCTTCTAGCCGCCTCACCAACTGGTCCTGCTCCGACCTCGCCTGCACCGTCTTACTCGCGATCTCCTCCGTGCGCATCTTGTCGCGCTCCACCTTGCTCAGAGTCTTCTTCAGGTCACTGCGGTCCTTCTCCATGGCGCCCTGGTTGCGCAGAATCTCCTGCTTCTCCGTCTCACTTTCGCCCAGGGCGCGCTGGAGAGAGGCGCAGCGCTCGCTAACGCACTGCTTCTCGCCGGCGATCTTCTGGAGGCGCTGGTTCAACTCCTGTTCGGCCTCCTGGCGCTGGACGAGGAGGGTGGTGGACTGGCGGTTGAGACCTTCCAGTTCGTTGCGGCGGAGTTCGGAGTCGGCCACCTCGGCCTGGAGGGCTTGGATGCGCTCGATGAGTTGGTGGTTCTGGTGCTTGGACTCGTTAAGGGCACTGCGGGTGGTGTCCAGACGTTCCTGGAGGTGGATTGGGGGCCATTTTATTGTGCCGTGGGCGTGCGTATGTTTATGGCTATTGTTTTCTCTTTTTTTTATTTGACGTATTTGTAGCTCTTTGAACATTTTTAACAATCTTAAAAACTTCAATTAACAAAAAAATATTATTCATTTATTAATTTTGCTTTAATTAAAATAGAAAGTTAAATAAACGTTTAAACAATTTAATAAGCTGATAGTTAATAATTAATAAGCTAATCATTTACACTAGCTGATAAGTAATACAAATAATGAATTAAAAATCATGTGCTTAATAATAAATACATAAGGTCAACAATATTTTGTAGTTCAGATATCTATAATATAAATATTATCTAACAAAACTTTTAAATACTGTAATAAAACATTGATAAAAGTTTAAAAAACATGTTTTTAATATGTTTTGTAATATGATGAAAAAATTATTATTGCCGGGAAATTATAAATATAATCTTGAAATGCATTATTTTGAATCATTCGAAAAGAGCCTATTTAATTCCGGCACTGTCCAAAGGGAAGTCAATCCTCAAAACTGCAGCCTAACAATGACTGAACCTCACCTGAAGAACACGTCTATCATGCTCGGAGCTGGTTAGGGCCTTCTGCAGCTGTGAGACGCGCTCCTGCAGGTCGGTGATGGTGTGTGAGTGGTCCGAGAGACTCATGTTGAGCTGCTGGACCTTGTCCTTCTGGACACTCTCCTCCTCCTCGGTGCGAGCCAGCGACAGACTCAGCCGGTCGATCGTCAGCTGGAGCGACTGCGCCTTTGACTCTACGTCCTGCCGATGGGAGAGACAGAGAGAGAGAGAATTACATCATAATCGAATACTGTTTTAGGTTACGTCGGGGTTTATGATACAAAATTCTGGGACATTGCGCAGAAGATTATTATTATTTAAATAGTGCAAATATCATAAATGAAATTGTTATAATATGAGAATACATCATGTTATGTGATCGATTGTAAAAATGTTGATTGTTTTCAGAAGAGCTTCATATTGATTAATTTTTATAATTAACAAGAACTTTATCAATATAAGTTAAATGAACAGCGTATACAAATAAAGAATTGTATTTTGTTGATCCCAAACAATTTGATTTTATGGAACGTTAGTTAATACACTTTTATTTTGTGTTTAGACGAATCAAATTATTGTAGCAACGATTTACCAATTAATATACTTCTTTCATTAAAAAATATTTACATTGGAGATATATATATATATATATATATATATAGACTGGGAACATCGCTTTAAAAAGCTGACTGGCTTCACAATTAAAACTCTTGGATGTCTCCACTGTGTGCAGCAGCCAACGTAACTCGGCTTCCAGTGTCTTACGTTTTTCAACACTAGTTGATGATGATGACAATGATCCAGGTGTAACTTTTTGATAAAATGAAGTTACCCTTTTTGGTTTATCATCAGTTGCTTTGTCATTATGCACTTTTGATCCTTTGTGTTGTTTCAATATTTGTATCCCTCCATTTTGAATATTCATGTCCAGAGAACATAGTTTGCAGAATGCATACGAATCGCCCTTTTCACTTGCACCAAGCCATTCTTCAAATTTACAGTCCATGTACTTTACATCCTTAACCTACAAGGGGTTGTATTTTGTTTGTCGTTTTTTCCCCATATAGATAACATGGCTTAAAAACAATAATAGATTAGAGGACAATTAGTAACCATTAAATAAGATTTCGTTTTCTTGAAATGAAGTTTTATTGACATGCAGAAATGTTAATACAAATCAAAAGGAATACTAATAAATACTAATACAAATAAACTAACTTTATAAATGTTTTAATTTTATTAACAACATGTCATAATCTATGTATATCAAACATAGAAAGTTGATATTCGGTCAATACGGAAAATGTTTTTTCATGACAATCTATTTTTTTAGGTGCAACAATAAACTTTATCAGAAACATGAATAGCGTCTAAAACACAGCATGCTAAAAACTCAGTTTTCCACATCAACCTGAAGTAAAAACTCAACAATTGCTTTTTTAATAATTTATTTATTTGGGTTTGCTCTTGGACATAGAAAATGCAACTTCTCATTTACACACATGTATACAAGGTATGTACCATCACGATTATATAAATATGTACATAGTAGGCCCCTACAGGTATAATATTGTGTTACAGAACTAATTATTATTAGGTACAATTGACTAATAATGATATTTATGTTACTTGGAAGAGTAAAGTATTATAGTAACTGAATAAAAACGTACATAAGGATTTTCATTTTTCCAAAATTTCAAAATTGCTGAGATCTCAAAATCTCCATAAATAATCACAGAATTGTACAAATTAAGACAAAATCGCTGAGAGACTAGAATCGCAGCTTGTGGCAACATTGGAATGGCTCAAAATCAGTAACAAATGTAACAAAATAACACTGTTTTGCCATAATAGAAGAAATAATCAACCTTAGTTACTTGCCATATTGTCTGGAAAGATGCAAAAAATTTATTTAGCTTGACATTTTTACAGTTTTTATGCACATTGGACAAAAACATCAATAACTCTTTAACAAACTTTTTTGTTTTCCACATGAGCCTTATAAAATGTGCAGAGCATATAGAGTAGTATTGAGATGACAATCCATTTTATTTACACATTGCTACAAATCAATCATCATTAGATATGAAGAGAGCATATGCCAATGTTTAAATGATCCGCATTATACATCTGCCAAATTAATGAAATTGTCTGTTTTTAATGGTGTTTTTAATTTTTTACAATAATATATAGTATTATAGTTTTCATAAGAATTTCAACTTTATTTCAATTATTGTTTGAAAATGACAGGATTTTATCAAATAATTTTTACACAAACATATTATGATTTATAGACATGATGCATGTTTAAAAAACATAAGTATAAAAATAATATATAGCCTGGCTTGGTTATAATACCAATAGTTACATAAACATTAAATAACTAACTAAAATAATATAGAAATGCATATAAAAAAATTGGTATAATTTTTATTCCAGGTTATTTCCAGGATATTTAGGTGTATATACTTAGGGAGCATGGTAATAACCAAAGTCATCTAAACTAGCATCAGCGGTAATAACTCAGAACCACCCACTTAACCCCCTTTGGCATTAGAGAAAAAATAGACTTTTTCAGCAGGGGTATTTGGCATATACAACCTTTACCACTGATTCAACTGCCAACTTAACAACAGATTTAGCCTTGATTTAATTGAAATTTCAAGTGCTAATTAAGACTAATAGTACAGCTAAATTTTTTAATCATATTCAAATAAAATCATTTTTTATTTCTATTGAAGACAAATATACAAACAACAATTTTTAATCATATTGAAATAAAAAATTATTTTGAATTATAAGTTTGAATCTGTGGTTGAATAAAAAAAATTATAAAAATTTGTCTAATCCAATTTTTTTTATTTATTTGAATATGATTAAAAATTGTTAGCTGTACTAAGTATTGTTTTAATTTGTACTTGAATCTGAGTTTGAATCTACAGTTCAATCTTTGTCAGTAAAGGTTATATACATGGTATTTGTTGTTTGAAATGTATGTTAATATCTATTTATTAATGCATTTTAAAGTAAATTTTAAAAAATTCCTGGCTTTGCCTTTAGGATAGGCTGAAAATTAGTTTAGATAACTTTGGTTATGACCATGACCCCTTATTATAAAATTAACTTTATTATATAATTATCAATTGGATTCCTTGGGCTTGGCTTATAAAGTATATAATAGAGTACTTTTATTTTATATACATTTAAGTGTTATGGCAGGTTTTTATGTACCATAACTCTTTCATGTTAAATACATATTGTATTTCAGGATAAATGACAATAGATATACTTATAAATTATATATTTATTAAAACAAAAGTCACAAGTAAAAAGTATAAAGTCACAGGCCCATAGCTTCAGGATTAATGCAGTCATGGATCTGTATAATAAACCATATTAATTTAATTATTTTTGTGAATGAATGCAACTAAATTAAATACAACTATTATGTTAAATATACTTCACAAACGGAACTGAACAAATGAAGAAAGTACGATTTCGTCTGCTTCAGTCTAATGGAAGCTATTTAAAATTATATACAACTATAAGCTATATTATTTCAGTCATAAATATTATAGTAATAAGAAAAATTTAAAAAGTGATTTCTTATATAATTGCTCTTTTAAAATAACCAAATCGCATTCATTATTAAAGAGCAGAAGAAATCTTACTTTCTTCATTCGTTCAATTAAGATTTTGTATATGTCAGTTGGCAACTAATAATAAACATATGATTGCAAACAAAATCTACAAGAACCAATTAAAAACGAAACCAAACGTCAAATTTCTGCTTCAAAATTAATAAATAGTTGTCTGCTTTAAACAAAAATAAGTTAAACATAATTACAACAATTTTGAAGTTTATAATTACTTTTCACATCAATTAATGACCTGTAAAAATAACTACCACGTAACTAAAATGTGAATTTGTTATTAATAAACTAATTTTTATGCACAAATTTAATTTAAATGTTTATATTTGTTAAGTAATTGCGCATAGCAAATTTTACTCTTGAAATATAATTCCACAATTTAGTCTTATAAAATTATGGTTTAAAACATTATAATACGCTCCATCCACTATGTATAAACAAGCCTCATTTTTGGACAATATAAAAAAAGTTATTTATAAGCCAGTAATGATTACACGCTATTGTATATTTAGAAATTTGAATTTACAAATCAAATTAAAACAAAAGATATAAAATGTCACTTTACATTCACTGATCATTAACAATTACTAAATATACAACGTTTAGGTTGTTTCCAAATATGTTGTCTGGTTGAATGCGTTTCTTAAGTTTGGTAGTAGGGTCGTTCTCTTATTACGTCATGCTAAAAGAGATGATTTTTTAATATATTAAATATTTGTAGAGTGATTCTGTAGTATTATTCCAACAATTCCACAAGATCATATCAGTTTTTACATTTTAAGATATCTTAAAATACAAAAACAGAGAATATGCAGTTACTACTTTATTTTACATGCACATTAAATCATTTAGCAGACACAATTTACAAAGCATTTATATTTTGGATCGTTACTGATATATTTTGTTATTTTATGACAGAATATATATCAGTGAATTACAATTTCACTCCAAATTTTTCCAAGAACCTTATATTTACAATTAATATATGCTAAAAGTTTTATTTTTATATTTTGTTAACTGTTTCAAAAATAATTTTAGGTGATATCTGTAAATGCTCATTTTAATGTATTCTAGCTTCTTACTTTTATAATAGAGGTACAATATACTTATTTTAACATGATTAAATGAATGCACAACTTCCTGGAACATTAATTTGTAGCCACCGATAATACAAATTAATTGTCTTGTACAAGTATGTCAATTAAGCTTTTTAACTGTTTGGTATATACAATATATTGATTTATTTTATGGTATTTATCATCACACAATATCATCTGCTAGCATTATATCGGCAAATTTTGAAATTGTTAACCTATTAATGACTTCATGTCATCACAGTGTACATATCTATTCTGTCGAAGCAGATTATTTTGCGCTCCGTTTACCTACAGTATAAGGTAGTAGGTACGTACTGAGTAGGAGACAATTGCTGTGAATACCTCCATGTACCTCCGACATAATGTTTATTTTAGCTTTGAAGCTTTTAAAATTGCTGATCGGGCAACTTGAGTTTGCATTCCAAATACTAATGAATGGTGCATTCCTGTATTGGTTATAATTTCTCCTATAAGTACTATTACTTTGATATCTATGTACATTGAGAAAAGCAATTTCATAATCTTCCAAACGGGACGTTCTGCTTTCAGCTTTATACACAAACTGTCGTATTTGCAATTACTTGGCGTACTCTCCGGATTTACGATTTTATTGTATTACATTATTGTAGAGTCAACAAAATGTTTAAATTGGGATGGATGATGCCGACGTTGCAAACAGTTTGCAACACGCATTGGAAAAGATAATGAATTTTTTACTGGGATCACCAGGATAGGGACTAGTGTCGGCAAAATGCTTAATGCGGTTAGGGCATTGCGTTAACATTAAAAAGCAAGTGTTTATTAGATCTGGCATTTTGAAGAAGAAATTCGTATTTACACTCGAAAATATTGTGTTCTAGCTATTGACAAATTTAATGACAGCGTGCTTTTTCAGGCTAGACAAAAAATTTCAAATCCAAGGTCGAATAATGTCTGCGACAACTCTCCACCAACAGCAGTTGGGAAAATTGAGACCCGAAGAATAATAAACTGCGTAGTTAAAATTGGCTCTAGACTTTGAAGTTTTCTACTGGCTCGATAAAAAGATACCATCTCCATTTAGAATAGAATAAGAATAGAATAGAATAGTTTATTGAATAAAAATCACATAGAATGATTTGATGGTACAAAGAACAACATGAAACGTAT
>JAUZND010008055.1:0-10099 GCA_034780555.1 Coelogynopora nodosa | reverse complement strand
ATCAACGGAATTGAAATGATCTCTATCACTTCCACTTCGAATAAGGATGGCGAGACAAGCAATAAATTCATTATAACAAAATAGTGATGCGAAGTTAGGGGGATTCTGCATGTTTCGTACTAAATCTGTAACTTTTCGATTAGTATGATGAAGAATAACCGTACGAATGAGATCTTCAGGCAAATAAAACAAAAAAGCCTCCAATTCAGACTGAGCTTGAGCTAGATTTCTTGGAACTTGGTTTATAACAGATTGCAATTCCATCTACGATTTGCAGATGAATTTTCTGAATAAATAATATCATTTGCCACATGTTCATTATTGTCTTCATTATCAACTGAATCATCCGAGTTCGATTCTTCAAATACCTCAATGTCACCTTCATCATATAATCAACTTGTGGACCATCACCAGTACCATCGTCTACAAGATTGTCATCAGCCACAACATCAGCTATCTCATTGTTATCTTCATTATCAGGCGCAATATCACCTTCTACATCATTGCCAAAAATTGCTCGCACAGCCTGTATAAATGTTACCCTTTTTTGTCGTTGCATGTTTATCAATAAAGACACGTAGTGTATAGTAGGAATTTATCAATAAATTAATTTAGGTATCTAATAAACTAATCAATAAGACAGGCGAAGCTAAATTCGATGTATACAATCTATTAATTGTACTTTACTAACCAATATGATTAGCGAAAATAAATTCAATGTCCAATCGTCGATAAATTTGAAATCTCTAAATTTTATAAAGTAGAAATTATAGAAATCGATATAGGTAGCGTGTTTTATAGACTTCTAGGTATTAGGCAATATTTGATATAATAAATATGTAGTAGAGATTGTCCATAGTGTAGATATGAAAATCTATTACTATAGGAGAGGACTAACTTATTTACTACTACTATCGATAACACATTTTGTAGAGTACGTCGTTGTGTACATATTATAGACATAAAAATATCATAATTTAGTATTGGGTTCTCTATGTCGTGTACGTATGACACAACCTACACGCATCATATATTATGTTAATTAATATATTTAGTTTTACTATATATCGATGAAAATAATAGATTTTTTAAATTATTTGATTTGTAACAAAATGTTACACGTTGGTAATTTATTAATGATAGGCCTACCTTTATGCGTTCCCTTGAAACCTTGGCCTGATAAGGGTAAATATCATAAAAATGATATATAAAAATATATATAAAAATATAAGATATATAAAAATGATATACTTTAATCAATTTTTTTGAAAATAATAATAGCTCGACAAGTCTTTAGAATGTATCTGTATACCAAATTTCAGCTTAATCAGATAGGAAATATGTTTTTTCAGGGGGGTAAAATATCCCCCTCCACGTAGCTAACTCTACAAAATATGTCCACATACGGAGGGTTAATCGTGTATTAGATTGCATTTTTTATTAAAAAATGTAGGAATCACATGATTACATCATATTATGACTATAATCGATAGTTAGTATTTATGTTTTATAATCAACAGTTATCTATGTTAATATGTTTTCAAATTTAAATGTTTACTTGGAAACTATGTTTATTAATTCATAAAAATGCAACAACTGATTAGGTACTATAACGAATTCTTATAAAAAATATCAGTTAGAATAGAATACAAAATTTCATAATTTTAAATAAAATGCTGAACTTTCTTAGATTTTGCTAAATGATAAAATAATTATACAAAATTGTAGTCAGAC
This sequence comes from Coelogynopora nodosa, assembly GCA_034780555.1. Taxonomy (NCBI): domain Eukaryota; kingdom Metazoa; phylum Platyhelminthes; order Proseriata; family Coelogynoporidae; genus Coelogynopora; species Coelogynopora nodosa. Next base: position 8,365 of record JAUZND010008055.1, on the reverse strand, counting down.
CTGGGATGATTTATAATATATTTTAAAGTTGTGTTCACATGATTTTTCATTTTCCATTATTAGTTAAATCGATCATTGATTCATTAAATTATATATTTTTTATTCATAAAATTGATGGAGACACTTCTAAAATATTTTTTAATTTGATGTTATTCTTTTACGGGACATTGATGACATGTATAAGTAGTTGCGTTCAAAAATATATCCCTTTTAATTGCATTCCTACATGTAACATAAATGAGATTTACATGTGATAAAAAATTCAGAATGAATGGGATGCTAAACGACCAAAACGCAATCTGTATTTTGTTGGCAGCATTTAAATAATTGTTCCATTTTTCCTATATAGGGATTTACAATCTATTATTAGATTTACGGTATGAAAGTAACAATACTCCTTGTTCGATAATTCTGAAGTCTTGTCTGAAGGATTTTATCAAGTTATAGTGTAATATTAGAAAATCCCAATAATACATATATACATAGATTTCAAAATTTCACATAGTTAATGTACTGCTTACTTTAAACCAAATTTATCATATTATTATGCTTTGTATGAATGGCACAATTCTTACAAATGTAAATTTCTGTATATATACAAAATACTTGTTAAAAAATTCCACGACTTTTCCAGGTTTTCCAAAGAAATGTCGTAAAAATCCATGACTTTTCGGGTTCTTACATAATTTTTTTTGAAAAATGGTGTCAACTGAAACAATCTGAGAGCAAAAATTATTTAATGGATAATATTATAAAATTCTATGACTTTCAGAAAAGTTAATGATTTTTCCAGACATGTACGATCCCTGCATACAAACTGTCTCCATCCTCAGCCCCCCCCCCACATTTACGCTGCTCCGCCGCCCCTGTTATTATTAATTGTCAGTTGTTTATAGCAAAAGTATCTAGATGTACCACACGGCAGCATTCAAATCTAAGACAACAGGAAACAATAACTGTTTCAATAATTGCTGTGTATTTTCAGTATGAAAAAGTGACAAAGAGCCGTACGTAAGTAACAGAGACAGAAAGCAAATAATTCTGTAGCATAAAATAAGGTTGTGATGGGAGTTACACTAAGGTCTAAGCACTGTTTATGGGGACTAATCTCACCCACGCAGAGAGCTATATGTACATGGACATTTTTCAACAACATGTTTATTTATATTAGCTTCCGTTAACGAAATAAGATGCGACCAAGACGGACAGATTTCGGGTATTGAAAGTGTGAATCGGATAACACTTACCTGATTTGATTAAACACAATGAAGTTATAAAATACACACTGATTTTCGATAACGTTTTTTTAACATAGAAAACCAATACAGAATAGCGACTCTTTAAGAAAGGTAGATAACTTTATTGATATAAAATTATTTGTTACCGAACAATAGAAAATGTTTCAACTTGTGTCACTAAAAAAACAAACAAATATGTTTTCAATGACACACACACACACCTAAAAATGGATTATGATATACATCGTGGTTAAACATTCGATATATATCTATACGAAACTATTTGATAAGTTCCATTCCACACCGACAAATACTGTTTTAAAATATATTTGATTAACGGATTATTTTAATTATTGACTAACCGTGTCATTTTTAAAAGTGTAATGCACATTAACCAACATATTTAATTTTACACTAAAATAGAAAATACAAGATAAAGGTGATAAGGAAACCCCTTTCTCTTATAATAATGACATAAATTAATATAGTCATACTACACGATAGTATTTGGATAACGGAGTTTTATGGATTTTTTGCTTAATTTAACCGGACAAAAATTTCGTTTTTATTCCCAAGAGGTTATTTATTTATTGGCTTTGAGGTAAAATATGAGCTTCAGTTTTATAGATTAAAAGCTGACAATATACAAAATTCTGTTCTAGATGACATTTTTTAAAGAAACCAAGAATACAGGGTCTCCTCTTTTTATCAATTCAACCGAAAGAAGGTAATGTGCTAAATAGTTTGCAGCGCCACTATACTAAGAAGACAGAAAGAGAACGGGTGGGCGGTAGTGCACACAAAAACACAATGGAAGTCAAAATCACTTCTTGGCGGAGGCAGCCGCCGCCTTCTTGGCACGAATCATCTCGGCCAACTCCTTGTAGCGGAGCATACACTCCTTCTTGGTGCGAGTAGCTACCGCATCGGAGATCTTCTCCCATCGTTCGGACACACTGGCCGGGAATGTGCGAAGCGCCTGTTCCAGAAGTTTCTGCTCATCAGTCGACCAGGAACGTGCTTCCGCTGGTTGATAATGAGATATAATCAATAATTCTAATCTTAAATTAGAAATAGAATAATAATACAATAACGTGACACAATTTCAATTTTTTTATTTTATGAACGAAGATTACTGTAGTATCAATTACAATTTTAGGAGAAAAGTTCAATAATAAATATTAGGTATCCTATTAAACTGAAACGGCTTCGCTAGAGCACACAAGTGAATACTTATCAACAACGCTAAAGTATTAAAACTGCAAATTCAATAATAATATTTTAAAATAAAATTTGCCCATTTTAAAAATAAACAAAAATTCGGTTTTTAATCTTTTAAAGCATGCATAGATTATTTTGGAATAATTATTGGCTGCTAATGTTTTGGAAATTCTTTAGGAAAAGTCAGCAAATTTTATATGAATCTGTCAATTGGACGTTAGACCTTCATACTACTCAATATATGGGAATAGATGGGAACAAAAATGCGTTAACAGTAGCTAAAGCTATTGTATCGTTATCTAAAAACTATCAGATACACTGAATATATACCGTGGTTTAATCGTGTACTTAGAAATATCTAGAATATCACCATGGTGTCACCCTCATGTAAATGTTCTACTCTGACTCACTCTTTATAATATTATTATGCAACACATTAACTATCGATATAATAATAATAATAATCAAGATTAGTACAAACATTAAGACATTACTTTCTACTTTCTATTTAAAAGAGAAATATTCCAATATGTACGGCTAATATGGAGTTTGTTAGTTAATAGTACTTTTAAGATTTAGCTTTATTTTTAACTTTCTTTGCAATAAATAGTTTGATAATTAAGCTTAAATTATCGATGGAAGTCGGTATTTCGCTCTTAAAATGATCAGATATTCTATTCTACAACAGATTCATTATTTTGTTCCAATAGTAATTTTATCTGATATTAAGATAATAGCTGGCATTTGAAACAATATTATTCGATGCAAGAATGATTCTGGCTAACCTTCACATCGATCTGTAATGGTGACATTCTTGCAGGCGTCTGCATGAGCAACTTGCGTGTTGAAAGTGTTGAAGGCTTGGGTGTTCGCTTCTTTCTTTAGAGATTGATCTGGAACAGAGAACATATTCAGGGGACATGTATAATATCGTACAGTATTGACAGCGGAATAATGCAATTTAAAAATGAATTGTGTTACTATTATTGATTTTAAATTAAAAAACAATTAAAAAAATTAAACATCAATAAATCCAGAATTAACCAATGAACAGATCTAACACCCACCGTTATTCTTGAGAGATTTTACCCTCTTCAGCACGTCCTTACCAGTGATATTGGAATCGTGGACATGCATGTTAACGTAGTCGGCAATAGCATCCCATCTGCGAATAGGTTACATAATAGATTATAAGTTGATAGGCTAGAAGGTGCACAAGTTACTAAAAACATAGAATCATGGATCATAATATAATTATTATTTATATTATGGTTTAAAATATTGGCAATTTACACCTTCATCAATATGCCAATTTATGATTTTTTTATATCCGACAATATATAAATAAAGTTCTACACTAAATGTTAGAATTACGGTTGTCTCATTAAAATCAAATTATATTTTTATGATATTAACATACCAGATCAACAATTCTACCAAAAAAGTTACTATTTTTTCAAAATACAGGATCATTAAACAATAATCTGAGTAGAGTTGTACTACATGATATTATAACATAAAATTTGTAAAATATTATAAATACATGAAACATTCACTCGTATAATTTTAAAAGAAAGTTGAAATAAACTCAATATGGCATGGATTATAAATAACCACAATATATGAACGAAAAATGTAAAACATGTATTTAATTTATAATTCATATAAAGATATTTTAAACCAAATTTCTCATTTTAACAATCATTTCTTATAAAATACATCAATATATTTTTGGAATGAAATAGAAACTATATCAATTGTCCATATTATTTCTAAATATTTAATCAACCTAAAGGTTATTAGTTATTTAGACAATCCAAACACATATTTTTTGTGTTTGGTATTGATAGAAATGAAGGAGATTGCTTCCTGTAGTGGCATTCACCGCTTATTGGTCCCGGCAGGGATGTTGTTAACCGCCTTGATGAGACAATGTGTCATCTCATAGGACCACTTGGCATCATCACGACTGCTCGAGTCCTTGTCACCCTCACTTGATGCGGCTGGTGTCACCATTTGTTGACGTTCTTTCTCCAGCTCTGTGGTTATCTGGGAGACCTACATAGGGAGGGCAGAGGGGAAGTAGGGACCCGTGAGATTATCATTTGAAAATATAATTTTTCCAAAAAAAAGTACTCTTTACTTAAATTTCAAAAGTGGTTGTTAAAGCGTTAATCATTATGACCGACAAAGAAGTTCCGACCAAAAATAGTGCAATCTATTGAATAACAAGAAAAATAAGTTAGTTATTTTGACCCCTACTCACCTCGTAAGTCTCTTAGAAAGACAACAAAACGCTCTAATGTGCTCGAAATAAGCGTGTAATTAAATAGACAGAAATGTCAACAAATACATGTTTATAATCATTATAACTTCGTTATAATTAATGGAATAAAGAGAATCGCAAACTAATATATCCTACTATAGTATTTTATTGTTTATATTCAGCGATGTGATTTCAAATATTAAAAAATCCGGAACATGAAAAGGGGAATCAAGATGAAGAACCATGAAGAACCAAAATTGAAAATCGTACCGCTGCAAACAATCTAAATTACCCATGAAAAATCCTCTCCAGTAAGATATACATTAATGGCATCTGGGTGACGCAAATAATTTCAAAGAGGGCACCTATTAAATACGATATGAGAAACATTCTATTTGAGAGTGGCACCTGTAATTGAGATGGTAAGGCCAGGGAAACAATTAAATTCAGAGGGGTATTGTCTATTCGACAGTGGAAAACCATCTAAATTTAATTGGAGCTTTTTAAACAACATTTTAGAACGATTTACAAGTCATTTAAATGAATGAACAAATAATAAAATCTTTCTATCAGAGAGTTTTCATGACCTAACTAAGTTTATAATATATTATTGTGCCAGATTGTTATTTGACTTTAGTTTCTTATTCATTTCATAATAATATATTTAAATTATTTAAACCAACTCTCAATTTTGAAGTTTTGTATTTGCCTAATCAATATTGATGAATAAATTATAATCAGAACATGTATAGTGTCAAATATATAGATTAATTGACTCTTTTTGGATTAAACTCATGGAATAGTAATGTCGGGTTGTGAAAGCCCGACATTACTATTCCACATAACTATATTTAATAGTGTAATTAATTAAAGTTAACGGATACTTTAAAAGTGATTAATACAAGCAGTATGTGATAAATCCTTACCTCCTCAAGAAATAGTATACTCATGGTTTCTACACTTGCGTCCTTCATCTCATTGTTGAGCTTTTCTATCCTGAAAAATAAAGATAATAGAAACCTCTTTACCATCTTTACCGTGACGCTGCCTTATAACAAGTAAGTCTACCATACAGCATATTATGTATAGAACACAGCCAATGATGAATACAGAAACAAACAATAATGCATTATACAACAGTAACTTTTGGAGCCAATTATAATTAAACCTCATAATTCAAGACAATTATAATTTTCAAACTATTAATGAACTAACTAATAATGCCAGCAACAATATAAATTCAGTAAACCAAAGATCCACTAATCGGTCAAATTATATCTAATGTTGCAAGGGTGATCCTCATCAAAACTTTAAAATTTCGAGAACATTTGTCAAAAACCTAATTTCCGAGGGTTTTCGTAGGTCTGTACGAACCTTATATAATATTACTTTAATGTTTGACTCCATTATCTTAAAATAGTAGTATAAAAGACGAGAATCCGAATCGAAACCTTCTCCGAATTTCGATTAGAAACACACTACACATGTACAACACTACTACTAACTAGATGATAATATTTTGAATAGAGCAAACCAACCGACCTGTTGAGCTTCATATGATTGCAGAGAAGCTCTAACGATGCCATGTTCTTCACTCTTGTGGTCTCACATCCTGCAGCTAGATATCCACATCGTTCCATCGTCTGCCTCAACTGTCGCTTCTCTCGTTTCATTCGGTTCCTGGCAACATCCTTCTCCTTTTTGAGAACGTCCTGTTCTTCCTTCTTACGCTTCTCTTCCGCCTGTCGCATCGCTTCCTCTTGTTCTCGCTCTTCCCGAATTCGCTACACAGGGGTTCATGGGGGTAATCAGTGGGTAGATAAATTTACGAAACATTACATAATAATACAAGTAACCTTGTTTAAGAATACCTAGATTAAATACTATGATGAGGTAAACATGAAGAGAGTATATTTGAAATACATTTTTAAATATGACAATATGTAGAGAAATATACTCCCCAATAGTATTGAAATAGTGGATGAAGTATCTCAACCAGCCTATCCGTCTGCTTCATTACATTTATCAGTCTTCCAGTAGTAAAGAGATAAAAAATTGTGTATTCGGAAACTCCCTCTAAGTTTCCCCCCGCATTTCCTTCAATTTACTAATCTTGTTCTGTTTAACCTCCCGTATGACTTCCCTAACTTTCTACTTATGCTCCCCAGTAGTAAAGACATAGTTAGTTTTGTACCTTCCTTTAAATAGTAAATCCACCTACATAGACACAACTCTAACCATTCTTTCTCCTGATTAGCCTTCTACCAACCTAAATAGGTCTCCTCTTATGCTCCACAGTAGTAATGAGGAGTGGATTATGTATCTTCCACTCCGACCCGACATCCCCTTCATCGCAATAACCTTACCCGCTCTTCCTCCTCTCTCCTTCTCCTGATCTCGTCCTGTTTGGCTTTCCGTTTGGCATCCTTCTCCTCCTTCAGTCTCCGCTCATGCATCAAGATACGCGGATCGCAGGAGTGTGCAGTCTCCACAAGCTGTCGGATTCGCCGCACCTCGTCTTGACGCAGCTTCAACCGCTCAGACTTGTTCAATTTCTCAATGTAGCGCCGCTCATCACGACTACATGCAATAAAATATTGAGTCGGTTTCAATTGAAATAATCATAAAAGCAACTTTCTAACATAAATATTATGGTATCTATTATTACAATACAAGCCTGAATCGATATCCTTTCGCAAGCAAATGAATGTAATTTATTTTATGGATATCATAAATATTAATTTGAATGGATAATTTCAGAACCCAATTCATGTGTTTCAATGCATGTAAAATGTTGGTTATAGTTAGGTATTTATTTACATAACAATAAAAGGTGCAACGAGGATTACATCTTTCAAATGGTGTGTTGGCATATTAAATGAAAAGTATTTTGAAAATGTCGGTAAATTCAAAGTAAATTCGGTAAAGTTCTTGTTATTTAAGCAAATAGTAATATTACATAATTTATATAAATAAATGTTTTTACTATAATAAATGACAATTGCATTATATATTTACCATATCAAATAGCACCATTAGAGCAGTATTCACTCAACAAACACTTACTTCTCGCCCTTGTCTTTATCTTCCTTGTCCAGATAGGAAAACTCACGCCAAGAGTCAAAATTGTACCTAAAAAAGAATGAACATTGAGTATATCGTAACAGAAGAATATTGTTAACAGATTATGTGAATTACAATATATAATTACAGCTTTACATTATTAATATAGTGAAGTGGACTATCTAAGGTTATAAACGACACAACTATTCAAATCTCACCAGAACGTGTAGAAAACTTCAACCTGAGCAAAGGGAGTATTGGCATAACCGACATCAGGTACGGGGTGCCGTTTTGACCACCTAAAATATAGAAGGACAGAACATAGAATGGTTAATATGTGCATGTAAGTCTTCTACAAAATGTTCATAATCAATAAGAATATATGATAGCTGTTGTAAATGATAAAATAGAGTACCAAACAATTTGTATAGTCGAATTAAATTTATTTAAATCACGCTACAATTACGTTTTTCATTAAAAATACATATTTACAGGGTTCTTACGCCCCAACCGGATTAAAATTCAAGGGGTCTTTGCCTTTTTCAAGGGGTCCTATTTTTGTTGAATAAAATCGAAA
>JAUZND010008054.1:0-30417 GCA_034780555.1 Coelogynopora nodosa | reverse complement strand
ACACGTATTTAGCATTTCAAATATACTTGAATTTTTGTATTTAGCATTTCAAATATACTTGAATTTTCACACATTTGGGGAAAAATATACTTGAATATACTTGAATTTTATTTTGGAAATAGTGTGGCCACCCTGTATTACATAGTGTTTAATAAATTTATGTCTGTATGTTATATTATGCCATACCGAATTATTATTGTAATATTATATGTATTCCCAATTTCTAAAGTAGTTTTCTAATTTAATTAATAATAATAAATACTAATACCCTATTAAAGCTAAACTTTTATATTGATAAAACACTAATGAAACTGACCATATATAGCTATTTATTTACACAAAACTAAATGACACTAAGCAAATATAATTATTTAGCATGTTTTACACTTAGTCTGATGCATTTAAATACTTAGAGTTGATGTTGATCATGAAAAATTTAATAAAATATCGATTTTTTGTTAGAGGGAAAAGGGGAGAAATCGATAATCGGCCATAAATAAAAAACGAACCAAGCAAAAACATTTTTTAAATAGTACTTAAATAGTTAAAGTTGATTTTAATAATGGACATTTTCATTTGTTATCGAATTTGCAAATAAATTTAATTGGACAACCTAACTTTTTTTTCTTACAATGATAATACATTAATTATTCTTTCATCGATTTCATATTAAAGTTTTTTTAATCAACTTTAATAAAAAATATAATAATTATATTATAGTATCTCCACATCGTAGAAATATAAGTAGGTAGAAGTGACATGGCTATTGTGGCTCACTGCATAGTAAGGGAAATCCCAATGACTGGAAAGATTAGATTCTATTTATAGTACACACTTAAATTCTATATAAAAACAATCGAGAATATACATTTTTATCTTATCCTTATTGATTTTAAACTGTGTTTTATATAGCGTTTTAAACATTATTAATCACAATGGGGTCTGCCCCTTTTGGTAGATTGTGAAAATTGTCTATAAATAAATTGTATTGTGCCTATAAATAGTAGTAGATTTCACCTATTTTACATGCAACATGATATAATGTTTAACTGATATGCCAGCACAAAAAGCGGTTAATATCTTTCTATTATAATATATCATATTTAACTATATGTGTATATGTAGCATTAAAATATATAAATAATATTATGTAATTTATGATGTTACTAGCATTTTAACAATGTTAAAGTCATTACATCCATTTAATAGAAATTAATAAAAAAATAATTTAATATTAGATAATGTAATTAAGAACACTTCTAATTTGTTCAATAGAATTAACATCAAATACTAACGTTCTCCTAGATAGTTATATATATATATATTATGTTGTTCATTTTTGTAATCTGTGTATCCTTTTCTGAAATAAATGTGTATTTTACACATCTATATACAATGAATTAAGATTACAAGATTAAGATGATAAATTTCAAATCTGTATAGACATAATTTTTTTTTTATTAAAAATATATATTTATACGCAACATGTTATCTTAAATCCGTCAAAATTGAGCATTTCATATCTTATTATATCGCAAATCTGTACAAGATAATAATATTTGTTATTGTCTGTCAGAAATTGCGCAGATTTTTACGTTTTCAATAATGTATATATATTATTATTACATGTTAATTTATAAGAGCGTTTTAAAAACTGTTATCTTTACATTTGTAGCATTACTTTTCAACGTGCACTATAAATTAGATTAAAATTATTCCAGTCATTGGAAATCCTTTCACTATGCACAGAAAAGCGATGCGTTACTGCATGCATGCCACTTCTACCTAGAATTAATTGGATTAAAGCAGTGCAAAATCAATAAAATCAGTATGCCATTACAATCCACTCATTTGGATATTATTTATGTAATAACATTTCTTCAAATATACCAAAATGTGTGTTTTTAATAAGTACACTGTTTTACTGTAATTATTTATTAATTTAACAACATTTTTATATGTGTAAATTCAAAATAATTGATACACTAAATGTGATTGATTTTTTTTCAATGTGGCACTACATTGATGGAACGTCAACTGTATATCCAACATGAGGGTGTTGTTACAGAAAAGCGCAGTGCGGCCGCTATTTAGTGAAGATAATTTTGAAACAGAGATAAGGACATAAAGTAAAATATTTCAGGATTTATCGAAAAAATAGTGATACTGAGAACTCAGTAGACTAAATTATAAAATAAATAAAAAAAAAAAATTAATTAATTAATTAATTAAATTATATTAAAAAATAAAAAATAAATCATAAAACAACAAACAAAAGATGTAATCGAATACCTAACTAATCAATAATTAATATAAACTCTCAAAATCAATTTTAGAAAGGGTGTATAAAAATTTGTGAAACAGGCGTATCTAAATTAAATACAACAGTTAGTCTTTATAAAATCATTCCATAAAATAACAATAATTTCTCACTGAAAAACCAGAAAGTGAGAATAACATATTTTACAATTTTGTCTATGATTTTTTTAAAATTTAATCATATGTTTATAATTCATTCATTGCTAATCAGTTGTTTATGTTACGAAATGCAATAAAAAATATTGTGCTAAATAAACTCAGAAATAAAAAGCAATGCAATTGATTCAATATAATAAGCGTAAAGAAATTGTTTTTGTAGGTTATCATGAAAAATAAGCAAATAATTTCGTTATAATGTAATGGTGTCAAAATTTAACAAAATTTTATAGGTAAAATATATGTTTAAAAAGTTACATTTAAGCTATTTTATAAATAAAAGTTGTACATCGTTTTCAACATTTTCTGTTCTTTTACTTTTGTTACTAAAACCACTGATGTTAAACTGGTGTTGTATCTAATCTAAATAGTAGATTTTTTTAAAACCGCAAGTTTTATTGCAATGAGTGAGAATGAGGTAAGATGTTTATTTTAAGAACGTTTTTTCATAATTTGTTTTGATAGTTTTAGAAGAATACTAAATTCTAAATTCGTAAGGCAATAGGGATGTGTACAATATAATGTACATAATGTATCACACATATATAAATATAATCTTTTAGATAGCTATGAAAAGTGACATTTAACATTTCGAATGTAATGTGTATTTAGTATTGAGTATTGTTATTACCACATATTTTTACCTGGTGAATACTTTTCCTAACACAGCATTCCATTAAAAAAACGTTGTATAGATAGAATAGTTTAGATGGTTTAACTTGTATAGCTAGAATAGTCTACATTGTAGATGGGTTTAACTTGTTTAGCTAGAATCGTTGAGGTGAGTTTAACTTGTTTAGCTAGAATAGTCTACATTGTAGATGGGTTTAACTTGTTTAGCTAGAATCGTTGAGATGGGTCTAACTTGTTTATCTAGAATCGCTGAGGTGGGTTTAACTTGTTTAGCTAGAATCGTTGAGGTGGGTTTAACTTGTATAGCTAGAATAGTTTAGATGGGTATAAAAATACCTCACTAAGACGTTTGGTTAGTATTTAAAGTTTAGAGTCTAAAAAAGTGATAACACTTTTGATGTACAGCACTTTTTATCCACGCCGTGATTGTAGAAAAAAAACGTGTTTACTAACTTTGTAAATACTTATCTTGTTACTCATTATATATGCATATATATATATATATACTCATTATATATGCTTACCATGACTATGACTGCTTCCCGAAAATCGAAATGCTTCATATGTTTCTGATACTTTCTGTACTTTCATCGTATTCATAACAACAATTAGTCACATCAATTATATATATAAATTTTGTTTAAAAAACAATGTCAGTAATCGTGTATATCATGCAACATGTATAACACGAAAAGTTATTTAATGAGTATGTTCCAAACATATAATAAGTAATATAATTTCCAAGCAAGTAATTCACCAAAATAGTTGACATATTTTAAATTTTTAAATTGCTCTCCTGAAACGGAAGCAAATTCCTCATATTGGAAGTGTTTATTGATTTGGTGTGTTTACAGCTAGACATCTGTATTGCTCTTAAGAGTTTGTTAAAAGAGATTGACAGCTAAATGAAGAAATTATACGTTTTATCTAACCTAAAAATAACCATCTAGCTATGTAGGTATTCATTATGTGTAGAATAATTAACTGATTTTAGGATTTCCATGCCTAGAAAGTACGAGGATTCGAAGCATCCGTGTACTTTCTACGAAGCATGGAAATCCGTAAATCAGTTAATTAATCATATATATTTTACTGTCTATAATAAATCAATCCAGAGAATGTACGCTATATAATGTGCGCTAGTACATTCTACAGTAGAATTTACATCAATCTATAGTACAAAGTACTATAGACAGTTAAATATATCTACATTAAATATATTTAGGTAAAGGAAAATACTATTTGTAGATAACGTATGATGTGATTATTTGATATTAGGAGGGTGCTGATTAAACTTTTAGAAATATTTTTCTACATATCTTATTGAAAACAATTGTTAGCACTTCTAAACAGAAATCAAGCCCGTTTTCAGAGGGGTAATCAGAATAACTATTCCCTCCTCCCCCTCAAATCGCAAGGTTCCCAAGTGCATGTTAGGAGGCATTTTTCATGGGCTAACTACATCCATAGCCCACTTCTAAGCTTGTTCGGGAGCCTTTTTATGTGTATATATTCCTCCTTCCCCTTTTCAAATTCTCATTTTCTGGTATATAAATCGAAAGAAAAGAATTGAACATATTTTAAAGCGATTGATTGATGAACTTGTATTGTATCGAATAAACAATATATTCTAATATTTGTATAAACTAATTTTATTGCATAAATTACAAATGAACTACATAAAAGATTTTTGAATTAATTATATTATTATCTTTACGAAGAATATATAAAAGTTTAGCTGTAAAATGTAAAACAATTGAATGTGAGACAAAAAGTGTAAATAACAATGAGCAATTTTTGTGAATAAAAGTAAATGTGACAAAATTGACAAAAAACTTGGCGACTATAGTCGTGACTACATAAAGTTTGTACTTAACATGGCCGAACTAGGACAATAATTAAATAGTGAATTAAATTAATGAGTGGAGCAGGAAATATTGAACAATAGAAATAACGTTTGAAAATTGATTTGTAAATTTAAACGAAAATTACGTACTTTTTAAAATATTTTTTCTTTGAATTCACTTTGATAAATATTTGAAAATAATTCGATAAATACGAGTATAAGTGATAAATAATTTTTACATAATTTTACAGTAAACATAGATATAATTTTAAAATATGATTTTGGGAAAAGTTGTATATATACACTGAAAAACACCTATTTTCACAATTTCATTTCAAAATTCGTCATTTGATTAGCAGAAAATTAGGTAGTGAAATTGTTTATTAAATAATCTATATTTTATTTAATTTACAATAGTGATAAAATTACAATCCTTATTAGAACAAATAATATTAGTAACACAAATGTGATATCTTTTGAAGACATCGCAATATTGTTAAACAACATAAATTTTGCACTTCTCGAATATTCAATTCCTTTACATCCGCAGAGACACAATATATAAATTATAAATATATTTAATCAAATTTGAGTAAACTAATTGCTTACCATCCATTTCAGCAAAACATTTAAGGAAGCCGACGACCATAAACAAAGCTTGGAAAATAAATCCAAACCAATGCATGATAACTGAAACCGTCTGAATCCTCTTTTACAGCACAGAGTATATCAGTGCTATCTTTAACTATCGAAACGACACCGGAGAGACCTTTTAAAATGTATCCAATGTTTTGTTTTAGCCGCGGAATTCTAGAAACAATAAAAATGGTTCGATGATCCAGAGACAGAAGAAAAGGATGTTTGTCGATTAAGAGATAGCGCCCGCAAACAACCTCCACCACGCCCCTCTACTGATTTCGCCCAATTATTTCTAATCAATAAAGTAAAGCGCTCGAATTCAATCACCGGAAACGCAGCTGTAATCACACACTTGGCTGCTCACAACAGCATTATTCAGGCTTACTATATAGGAGACTGAGTTAGGACTGTATTATAGAGACTAAAACAAACTTTCCATTGCAATGCCAGTGTGATTCTCGTCTCCCATTACAAACCCCTAGTTGACTCGATGACGCAGAAATGCTGCCGGCTCTCTAAGCACGACGAAGAGTAGTGAAGAAAAAGGAACGAATCGGATTTTCCCAGTGGCAAATTGCTCCTTATTTCGATATATATTTACAGATTATCTTAAGCCGTGACACTCACTAGCTCAACCTCTCGGGTATATATATATATGTTTTTGGGTCAATAGCGGCTTGTGAAAATTGTCAGTAAAGCAACTCAATAATACACTCTTCGACAATCTGAAGAAAATATTATACAGTGATCAACGATTTCTTGGAGAATTATTTAAGAGATAGTTATGAACAATTTTTTTGAAGTTTTCATTGCTATTGTAACTTATTAAAAATCGATTTCAAAACAAATGCATTTATCGCCTAATTGAAAACAATTATTCCATTTATCGGTTAAATGGTAAGGTCGATTAGCAAAAGCTTAATTACATGTTGGATAAAAGTATCACATTTGTTTAGTGCCTTCATGGGAAGATTGACAGGGTGCCTTTTTATAAATTGTTATTTTATAATAATACGATTAAATGATTAAAAAATATGTACAGTAACAATATTTATAAAATAATATGTAACGCTATAATCAGGTGATCAAAAATATCTCTGTATAACTCATTTTCAATTGGCCTTTTCTTCAAAATTATATTATATATTTATAAAGTTTAGGGGTTTATATTTTTGTTATGGCCCCCCTTAGTAGCGACGGGGGGGGGGGGGGGGGTGATTAGTGTGACCCCCCTGGCTACTTAAATGCATGTTGGCATTCGAATTAACATATTTTTGTCTGAAAACTCTCACTTTACTAAATCTCTCTTTCTCTCTTTACTAATATTTAATTTACTGACTCTCCATAATGGGCTTATTTCACTACACAGAGACCAGCGCTAACTAAAATTTATTTTTAAAAAATTTAAGATTTATCAACAGTACAAAACGACGAAATAACTGGAATCGTAAACCTTTAACCCTTACACATACTGAATTTCTTATACGTGCGGAACATTTGCTAAGCTCGAGGTCATTTCCAATATCTCACCTCAATATATACTGTATATATACGATAAAATCGTGAAACCATCCACATCTGTAAAAGTCCCGAAGTCATAAATGACGGTCCGCCTTGCCTTAATGCTCATGTTTATTGGTGTACAATAAATCCGTTTTCTTTATTCGCAAGTTAAATTGTAGTCAGTCAACCATTCATTACAGAAGAAATAACCAGAGTATTATAAATAATTCGTTTACATATTTCAAAATTTATTGTTACAACTAAATTATTTGGAAGATGCACAGCACCAGTTCTGAAGTATCTGCAGCGTTTTAAAACTGTTGCGCTCGCATCATAAAAACTATTACCTAAAGGTAGCATGAACTAAGGTGTTTAAATATCCGTCGTGGTATTCTGTATACTTGCTACAAGGCCATACTGCTTGTTTATTTCACAATTGTGTCCATACAGTATATTGCTCTTTCTTGCCTGCATCATCGATATCTTCTGGTACTGTTCTTCGTTCGCAAGCGCTAATAAAACTTCAGCTATAATTATACCACAAGTTTTGTGTATGTGGGGTTCGTCCTCATTTGCTGCACTTCGAGCATGGAAAAACCTGCATTCGAAATACGCAGGCGAAATTAGTTTCTGAAAATGGAACTCTTTTTAAAATCTTTTTTATATTACACATTTCACTCTCATACTTTAATTATACTCATGCAGTTATTATCTCTAAATGATATTATCTGGAAAATTCCTCGATCTGTACCTGGACTTTAAAAAAAAAAATATATATATATATATACACATGAGATATCATTTACAGCCGCGCTATGACAGTTTTCGGATTTCCGGCAAATTATATTAAAATGTTATCTCGGTAAACGAAGTAAAGTTATGTATTATATCAATTTATCCTTATTGTATATACTTAAGAAATTTTCAGATCTACACGAGGCTTTGTTTCACATGCAACATTAAAAATCTTTAAAATCAATACAATGAATCCAATGTTTTTGTATTGACATTTTTTTAAATAATAAAAACTATAGTTCAGTTATTCTAAATTAAGGTTTTTTTAAATTGGAACCTTTTCATGATTATAAAAAAAATGATGTTATGCTTTATTTAAATTTTTTAATTTATTCTAAATTCGACAAAGTTACAAATAGTTCCCCTTCCAATGATACTAAATTTTGATTTATTGTGATTAAAATTCATATTTCAACAAAAATATATAACTTTGAGGTAAATGAATTATTACTACTTATACTATAAAATATACGTGGCAAGATATACTCTATAGGATCCGACCTGATTTGTAAAGTTTGATAATAGTTAAAAAAAATAAGTGTACCGTTCTAAGGTAGCCTAGTTTACATAAAATATAGATATTTTAATACTTGTGATGTATTCAGTTCTCTGTTACCAATATGAATGCTATTTTTGCTTCTCTATAAGGTGGGAATCATTACAGTTGGTGGTTCCTAGTGAAAATATTTCAATGAATTATGAGAGTGTGCAATATATATTGTGCTGTATAATCAACTATTTGTAAACAAAGTCCATCAAATTAACCAGTTCTAAATAATTATAAGAAAATTAATTGTTTGACCTTCTTCACGTCATGATACAGTCGCATAGTTTGTATTGAAAGGATACTTACTGTGACAACATTAATTTGAATAGCATTTTTATATTATGCGGAACATGGCTAAGTAACTAGATTATTACCTAAATTATGCGTATATTTGTTACCTCCCCAGAGTGTTTACCCTGCAGATCAATGCAGGGTAAATATTGTAAATAATAAATAACAGTAACATTATTTAAACAACCTTTATTTTGACTCAACTCTACACCATTAAATAAATGATTAAATCGCATCCTTCAAATAGAAACACATATTTACAATAATAATAATTGTCGTTCAAATAAATGTAGTATAATTTGGATAAACTTCTAGATGAAAAAGTAAAAAGATGACCATTGAGTGACATTTATGATAACATGTAAGATAGAATACTCATCAAATGCAGATTGAACAGACAGCTGTGGTTATGTAAAAAATAGCATGACTAGATCTCGAAGTTTTAGATACAAGACAGGTATAACGTGATATATATTTACAAACTGATAATAATAGACAGTGAATTGGATACAAAATACAACCAGGGAATGAACAAATAAGCTAACAGCAAAGGTATAAATACCAGAGATCGAAAAACAGTTTTAGAGACAGCTTCTATATACATATATACACAGTTATCAAAATTATTATAATATCATACGTTTTTTAATAAAAGAAAAATGAAAGAAAGAGATACATATGTAATACTATATAAAAAGCAATACATGTCACATTATAACAATCCTCTACAATTATCTAATAAGTAGGTTTATTACTTAATCCATTAGAATGAGTGATAATTAGCCAAATATTTTCCAACTGTCATTTAAACAATATATAACTGATTTAATTTTATTTCATCAACAATAATATTACAAGAGAACAACTGTACATTGTGGGGGGAGGGATGGGCAGTTCTATTGAGCGTATAGAATAATTACACCTTTTGTACCTGCGACAATTGTTGCCATCACGAACAATAATATCCAAATTTTTATACAACCAAATAGTCGAAATACTGAATAATAAGAAATACCTACACATAGAAAAGAAGAAAAAAGGAAATCAATGCGAAAGGAAGTTTTATAATGAAACAAATCGATTTTAACTATATCATAAAATATAGTATAGTCGATGTGCTGATCTCGGGCAGTCAGCTGTGAGACTCATCAGAAAACAAAATTCATCCTGGAATCCTAAGGAATTGAGTTTACAAGAAAATGTCAGTGAAAAAATAGTCCTCGTTTGCCTTTTTTTCTCTGGATTTTGATAAGAAAAGTATATTATACAAGGATGAAGGCGAAGCAGTCAAACTTTTCATTTTATAACAGGATGATAAAGGGAAACAAAATCAGCATACTTAACTAGTTTATATAATATATATTCAAATTAGTTTTGTTCAACAGCAAAAAAAGTAAAATGGTGAAAACTAAACGATTATTACAACCTTATATTATATTCCTCAAAGTAATGAATTTAGAAGTATGGATATATTTTGTGCTTTGAATTTTATTTGGTGTTGTCCGTTGCTAAGCATTCTTTTAATAAACTTATTTGTTTGTGATCACATATAAATACTTTACTCCGACTAATAGTGACATAATTACTCTGGAAATCTAAAAAACAGTTAAAATAGCCGATCTTATTAAATCATTTTTATAAATGTTAAAGGTTAATATATTTTTCAAGTATGTCGGAAAAATTATTCAACAGACATAATGTGCAGTATTTGAACAAAATGAATAATTTTGATTGATCGATAATTATATTTATTATTAAGTGGGAGCCAGTTTGTCAACCTATATATACAATATTATAAGTGGCTAAAGATATAACAGCACCAATGACACATATTAACAAACCTGCAACCATCCTGCCTTATCACTCGAACTTTTTCACTGTGTGTTGAAATGAATCTCACAACTAATTTTACTGTCAATAGTAATTATGTAAAACATACAAAATGTAGCAAATTCTGAACTATGTTTTACTTTATAAATGTTAACCGATGAGAAAAGAAGTCCCTAACGCCAGTATAAGGTAACACTGCGTGGAATACGAGATAGCATCGGTGTGTGCAGAATAATAGGTAGATCAGCTGAGCAAAGTCTCAAGACGGGGATGATGAGTCATGGTGGATCCAGACAATGATCCTCCCTTCCCAGGCGGGAACAATGTCAGAATTGCGGCTGATCTGCAATTAAATGGAAGCAAGTGTTTTACCTTCATCAGATTATTCACAATTGTAATGTATACATAGAAATCAGAATACTGTTTATCAAGAAAAGGCTATCTATCATCGTCAATTACTGGAAATAATGTAAAATGAAGGCTAGTTTCATAAATAGAATATTATAATAATAGTAATAGTCCAATAGTCCAGGGCACGATGTACATCCCATGTATAGAGTGACTCACATTTGGGTCACAAATGTCACAAATGGAGAAAAATGATGACATTCATCCGTAATGTATTAATATTTACCATAATGACACTGTTAGACGTATACAAATTGTTATTTTTTTCTCACAAGGTTTTGTCAAAATAAAATCATGATGTATGAACTACGTGTACATTATACTAACTAAATATTGTGACATATATACATAAAAAAATTAATAAAACCTAATAACTAGTCTTGCAAATATGGATTCATATATTTCTCGACATAGGACAGAAATATTTTTAAATTAAAAAAAATATATTCAACTTTTCGAACTAGTTCAAAAACCAACATTAAAAATTACAATTATATAAATAATTTTATAGCGCCGTATGTTCTGACCTTATTTCGAATAATGTATTGAACATCGAACAAATAAAAACACTTGTTTTTTTCCTATAATATAGCATAACTATTATATAATCAATGCGGGTTGAAGAGGTTAAATATAGTTTCAATGATAAAAGTAATACACAACCAGAGAGCGAGTAAAACCAATTAGTCAGTTGGAAACACATTTTTTGTTGTTGTTTATGTTATGTTATTTTAAGTTTATTTGTGTTATTTACACTAACATTACAAATGTAAAGAGGTATACAATAATATAATTATAAAGTATACATAATAATTTTTGGTTTAGACCGAAATCAAAAACAGTTAAAACCAAATTGCAGACAAGTTTCGATGTATGGATCCTCCTCATAATAGAGCAGGTTTCGAATGTGTGACCTATGATCAGGGATCGGCGACCGAATCGACCTAACCACTCGGCCACATGTTCGCCTGAGGACTTCAACCTCTATGTATGCCGCCCACTGTGATAATTGTATTGAAATAATAGTGGAGTGTAATTTGTTATCCATTTATACTGAGCTATAATTTAACTATTTACAGATTTTTAATTACATAAATCTCTCGATAAATATCCGTTCTACTCCTTTTATATAAGCACAATGTGCCGGTTTTGTGGTTAGTGAGTTTCGAATCCTACTATGTACTGATGAGGGGTAAAACCGGCGACATTTGTTCCGCAGATCGCATTAAATTGTCGATAACGTATACATAACGCGTTCAATTAAATAATAGTCTATGCCTTTGAATAATTTCATAATTTGGAGAGGTATACCTACTACCAATAATAAGTGGACAAGACTTAATATATAACAAGGACAGAATAATGTAGACGCATCAATGTTTCTTTAACCAGGCTTACCTAACTCCGTATATGGATTTCTGTCTCTCTCACTCCTAGATGAACAATCTAACATAATCCTGTTATATACGATGGTTACATAAATTATAAGTAATACAGCAGTTTCAAGAGAAATATTTTAGCAGTTCCGCGCATCCTAAATAAGCTAATTATGTTGAAACTTAATCAATGTAATTAATTAATTTAATCTTAATAAAATAAGTTCATTCAATGGTGCAAAATTAAATTTGATCTGATAAACTTTTGTTAAAAACTAATTTGAAGAAGGCCTATTTAGGCTGTGCGCAACAACTGTGCATGACTCATCTTTCTCACAAACGCCGTGAGGCATAGATTGGATATCTAGGTATAAGTAAGATATACCAAAATCGATAGCTATGCTTACCTCTTCCTTCACCTGACCGTATTCTGGGTCGAGGGTCATGAAGAGAAATCGATAACCAGGTTTGGTGTGGAGAGAGTGCTGCCTCACGTCGTCTAGACTGACGTCCTCTTTTCTAGAACACATTGTTCAATAATAAAGTAATAATAATAGGTCCATTCAGGTTTACATTATATTAATATATTGTCTAAATTACATTAATGCCGCAGATAGATAGTTTCAAAAAGTGGAATGCAATATTAATTGATTCAGATACGTTTAGAAGTATAGCTCAGACAAAGTAACGTTTGTTACAACAATTAACTTGTTGAACTATTTTAATCACGGATAGAAGTACAAATTGAAATAATGGGGCATCCCTTGAATCATTAAAATATTAACAACAGGGTGAGGGTAAAATGTGATAACTTAATATTATTGATATTACAATGTTTACATGCGATAGACTTCCTATAATATATCCACATTAAATATGATATTAACGTAGATTCTATAAAGAAAAAATTAAGAAATTCAAAATTCATATATTTAGCAAAGAATTAAAAAAATATATATATATAGAAATAAAGAAGATAATTTTACAAAGAGCAGACACTTTTTTAATTGTGTAAGTATTGCCATTTTAAGCCAGTTTAAAACAATAACAGCCAAATCAAATATTTAAACAAATTAAAAGCATTACAGTAAGGATAACATTTCATTGGTAGGATCAACATAATAGTATTTGACATTATGTCGATGAAAAGTATCAGATAATGCAACTACTATTATATAAGAAATGAGATTTAAGTTAATTATTGCATCAAAAGGAAGATAACGATAAAGATATATTCAATAAAAAACAATTATAAAGCCATATGGAAGAGAACTGAGAATTCTAGATAACAATACAGAATCAAGAAAATCACTAAATCATGATCATAAACATACAAAAAGGAAAGAAATAACACTGCCAATAGTGTGAAGGGAACAAAGCCAGCTCAATACCAAACTTTTTAATATATAATACAGTATAAGGAAAACATGTAGTTTATTAACTAGACTCACGCTTTGGGTATCACGAGCATAAACGGGGTGATAGCTCGCTCAATGTAGTACAGAAGTTTCGTCTGACAACCACTGTCATCATCACTGAAATCAAGACGCTGGACCGGAAATCCAGGAAGCGCTGTTATTGGCTGTCGCTTAACCAATGAGGGATGAGTATGACACTGGAGCCGCGAAGTTGGATCACTGTTGTTATTGGTTGTCTCGGTAACTAAGGAGGGGTAGCCTTGAGCATTGTTGTTGGCCGACTGTTGCTGTTGAGACGAGGACAAATTAGGAATAAAAGCACACGTTATGTGTACCACTCACCGACATTTAAAAGTAATAGAAAAGTTAATGTTGTACGAAGCAATTTTCCAAATTTACGTTACATAATGTGTCTTGAGATAACTAGACAAATAATAAAACTGTAAATGAAATAACTTTTAATTAAATTCATCAACAATTATAAATTGTTTAACTAGAATAATAATAATATTATCGCGTTTCTATATGTTGATAAAAAAATTCCATTTTATAAGTAAAAAAACTAGCACAGTGCTTTAAATACAGTTACAGAGTTATATAGAGTTCAACAGCGCTGATTTATTTCACACCTCATCTAATTTATTTAAATAGTTATTAGAAAAGTTTGGTCTCATAACAGCTCGACAAATATTGGACATAGCAATAAATACCATTATTATAGATCCATATCCAATATAATAATACACAGAAATACAAATCCAAAAAGCTTTTTAAATAACATATATGACATTTGAAATTTTAAAAATAATCGATGTAAATAAATCAATTAAGAAAAAGAACCACAGTGACGTACCAAAAAAATTTGTATAAAAACGTCATAATGTAATAAACGCCACTAAATAAGACTGTTCGGATCTTTCCACTGTTGACTACATTTGAAAGGTTTCATTCAATGTGACTTTTTATGCTCTTATAAATAGTAGAATATGTTTATAGATCAATTTGTCAAAATTGAATTATGCAGAAATAAAAATAATATAATCTGTAATTGACAGTTCATAAAGTATAAACCTTTAATTTTAATTAGATACGTACTTTTGATTTTAATAGTAAAGTCATTATATTAAAACATCGTTAAGGTGTGGAAGTTAAACAAACTTAAACCAAAAATTAATCATTTTTGGAGTGTATTTTGTATTATTTAATAAAACAATTTCTAAATTAACCTAAAGTGAAACAATTGATACATAAAATGTTATATTTATCATTAAATGATTACATAACTAGCAGTGAGTAGTATGTCCACATGCTATTTATAACAGCTCTATGAGTAGTATGTCCACATGTTATTTATACCAGCTCCATGAGTAGTATGTACACATGTTATTTATACCAGCTCCATGAGTAGTATGTCCACATGTTATTTATAACAGCTCTATGAGTAGTATGTCCACATGTTATTTATAACAGCTCTATGAGTAGTATGTCCACATGTTATTTATACCTGCTCTATGAGTAGTATGTCCACATATTATTTATAACAGCTCTATGAGTAGTATGTCCACATGCTATTTATACCAGCTCCATGAGTAGTATGTCCACATATTATTTATAACAGCTTTATGAGTAGTATGTCCACATGTTATTTATACCTGCTCCATGAGTAGTATGTCCACATGTTATTTATAACAGCTCTATGAGTAGTATGTCCACATGTTATTTATACCTCCTCAAGATAGTTCAACTCTTTAGTACCAAAAAAATTATAGTACTACAAAAAACATTATACAAAAATATAGTACTTATATTTTCAGCAATTTTAGAACGTATATTTGAATTTAATTGTAAATGGACTATCAAGGCCTTAAATAATTTACTAGAAATAGAAGAATTACTATTATTTTCTCATAATATAGTCTAACGAGTTAAACATTAATATACTACCCTCATTTAAAACAAAAAAATAGACAAAAATAGTTATCATTTTTTAACAGACTATATTAACAACAGGATTTATGTTTTAAGCACCATCCTACAATAGTTACATATTAACTTTTAACAGTAGCGTTCACATGTAAATAAATCCGAGATACCATGTACCAAATAAAAAGTGAATAACATAACTACCAACAACAGCAAGACAAACATGAGTGAACGACAATGTACCAACTTTGAAAATATAAAAGCGGATAGAAAAGGGAATTCCGAAATCAAACCACTAATCCGCTATTGACGCGTATAGTAATTCATGTAGAAATTAGTTGTAAATAACCAAAACAAAGAAATATAAAATAGTTCGGTGATTAATGAATAAAGTTTTAACGTTATGCCATTATATATATATATATATATTTCAACAAAATATGCTTCTGTTTGAAAAATATTTAATAATTTTTAAATACTAAAACATAAAGAAGTCAATTAAGACCAGAAGCAACGCGAATAGAGCAAAATCAAACGAACTTACTTAATATATTACCTTCAAAGGAATTATAAATGTGCAACAGTAAAAATTGGAGAAAAAAAATTAAACTATAATAAATAAACCTCCCTACAATTTAAAAAAAACCCGCTACCAATCAATAGTACTAAAAAACAGCCACAGAAGCACAACTTTACTTATATATACAGCACGATGGACAACATCAAAAGCGCGGTATAATCACAACACATCACAACACAACACAACCTCTACCAAGCAAAGGGGACTCCCACCTCTACGGCATACTGAGGTGCGCCCTTCCTGTCCCACTTAGTATGTCTCTATTATATGATAATATGTACAAACATGACCGGGCCGGGCTGGGCCGGGGGACTGGCAGAACACGGTGGAGTGTGTTTGTTTTTATACAGTAGTGGAGAACTGAAACAGATGACACAGGAGATAGAGAAGAGAGAAAACCTGACCGACCACATGCTGACTTTGTAGGTTGCGAGAAGAGTCGTCGATTATACTGTTATCAACGAGTATATATATAGCCCATCGATTGTCATAGGTAACATACTACTAGAATTGGGCATAACCCAAATCGAGTAAGAATTGCATATTTGATAAACATGCTTTAAACCACCAATAAATAATTATTCGGGCGACATTTCTATTAGTTTTTATTAAGATTTGTAATATTTATATAATTAATTTTGTGTAATGTGAAAAGTAATTCAAATTGATGTATAAATCAGTAATTGTAACTTTTTATAAAATTTCTTGATTATGTTGACTTGGCATCAAAACGTTATATAAAGTAAAGTTTAACTAAAACTTCGACTTGGTCAATACATACTACTCAGTGTGTAATCTTGGGTCTCATGTAAGTAGTACAACCATTTCTTCGATTGATCTTTCTATTGATAGTTTTAGAGAAACACTTGATTCTAGAGATAGAACAAAGTTCAATATCATGCGAGTAACCAATTACTATTAGTAACAGCAAATGATAATAACTATGAATTATACAATGAGAATAAACTATATTACTGCCAAACTTTAAAAAGTAGTATTATACATAAAACAAAATTATTAGACAAATGGAACATGCGTGCGAGTACAAATTATTATAATCTTACAAAAAATAGTTTTCTAAAGTTTTTTATTTATAATAATAATACCATATCCTAAAAACAAACAAAAACATAATTTAGAAACGTAAAATAGAAAGAAAGATAATTGTTAATAAATTCTTGATTTTGTACTAACTAATCGGTTAACATTTCAAAGTTACCATAGTAACCAAACATGCACTTACCATGTGGTATTTTGGGGTAATGCAGTCAGTTGTTTCACTCTAGAAGGGGACAAGAACAAAGCATGTACAAATGGGTCAATCATTTCCTATCCTAATATCAAACAACAACATGTTTTAATTTGATCAATTTCTACTGCTTCCTCAGAAACTATTGCAACATTGAGTAATCAGCTACAAAAGTATTTCAGTCGTATTGATCCCCAATAGCAGTAATGAATAATGTGTTAGGCTTCATGTAACTGTATTTTGGCATAAAGTAAATGTACTAAAATTATATTGTATTCACTATTTTTAGGATAAAAATCAATATTTACGGTTACAAAACTTTTTTACAAAATATTTACGGTTACAAAAACTTTCGACAGCTAGGCGCACACACAATTGCAATTGCCATATAGGCTTCCAAAATATATTTTATTATAATTATGCGGACAAGACCCTACGAACTCTACTCTATTAAATAATTTTATTAGATTTAGATCCCTTTAAAAATACAAGTAGGCTATGGATAAAGAAACCATTAATGTCTCAATGCCCCAAGGTCTTAATGTGGGGGAAAATATTTGGTTATTGAACTGCCTCCATATTTCTAATCATTTTATTTTGTGCTGAAGTTTTGAAGCCCAAAAATCCCGAACATCAGCAGCAACAGAACCAACCAACCAATCGAATCATCAACCCACCCGGCGGAAGGCAGGTCTTGTCGGACTGGACGGAGGATGGTTACCACGGCGATGATGACGTGGCGAAGAGGAGGAGGGGGTGGCGGATGCCGTCAGCCGTGTTTCCAGAGTGTTGAGCAGACGTTGAGCGGGGTGGTTGGCGGGGACACTGTTGCGAATGGCGGAGAGACACTCGGTGATGTTGGGGTCGCGTGGCTGAAGTGGGGAGGTAGAGGAGGGGGGGAGTGAAACTTTTTACTAAGCACTTTCAAATTTAACATTGTGTTTCTGGATTATATTTTGTACTTTTGATCAGCAAACTTGTTTATAGTGTAGTACAAGCTCATATTTACAGCTCAGTATAGAGTAATAAAATACAAAATTCGAAAAAAATGAAATATTACATTCTATCTTCTATTACTCTAGAATAAAAAATGTTGCACTCTTCTTGCTTGCGGTAACAACTATAAACTGTTGTGTGAGGGTTTCAAAGCTAACCTGATTGGCCGCATCACGCGACCTTCTAAGCGACGTCGTTGCCATAGCCACGGGTTGAACTGCCGACTGTCGCTTCTCCGCATGAATCTCCGCCTCCAGCTCGTCTATTCGTCCGTTCAAATCGATCGCCAACCGCTTCCTCTCCTGATTGGCCGACTGGAGACTGTGCGCCAAGTGAGTGCGCGCCTTGTCGACGTTATCGATCGCAACGCTGGAACTGTGGAGTTCCTTGGAGAGCTGGGTGATTCTGGCCTGCACCACGTCAGGTACAGAGGATGGTCAGGTTACTGTCTTAACCCTAGAAGGACCAAGAGCTTGTTCGAGAGACGCTCTCATAAACTCACGAGGGCTCATTAAGGGCTTAATCGTTCGAGAGAACTAAAAATCGATACCTTTATTGAGGTCTCAAAATGAGCGCGTTCCAGAGAGCCGTCATAAAATATCGATCTGACGAAAGTTGGTAACCAATTACAATGATTTCTATTTATAGTAAAGAAGAAAACCTATGTTTATGAGGGCTTCGGTTGTATTGACCTAAACTATGCATGTACCAAAATTTGGTACTTTGGGCCAGTGTGAAACGATTTGACAATTTTTTTACTATAAGCCAAACCCACTAATTATAATATAATGGCTCAATGAGAACGCCTTCAGAATACCTTTTAAGAAGTCTCATTAAAACAGTTAATGACTCGAACAAGCTCCAGGCGCTCAAGTAAATATAGCACGAAGGGTTACATTGACCCGCCAGCATTTGAAATATATATAATGCAGTTACATGAAGTCATTTAGCAATTTAGTAGATTGAAATGTTCGTTTAAAAACATATTGAAGGAAAAACATTTTAATCAAGCAAGTAAAAGTTTGTATTTAAAAAGTCTGCTCAAAAAAACTTTACAAAACAAGTATATTCATAATATTAATTATAACAGCTATACATTTATATCGTATATTTTGTGCTAGCTATTCCTAGAGGCTAATTTTGTTATACTTTAAAAGATTTTCAATTTTCCAAAATTAAGCAATCAACAAACCCAAAACCTTTTCCTAAAAAATACAAGGATGACCACAAATTTTACATAATGTGCGTTACTACTCATGATCTGCTAATCTGAATAGCATGAATAGCTAATGAGATATTCCATTTCTGTTCGAAATAGCGAGAGAATTGAGGGTATAGTGACATTGGATTTGCACTATTCTAGTAACAGTTAAAGAGGAGTGACCCACAGTTAGTCAAAAAGCGGTGTAAACATGAAATACAAATTATATATAATAGCAAAATGTATTATTTTTCTATAACATTTTTATCGATTTTCAATTAAAAACTGTATCCAAAACACCAAAAAAGGAGTGAAATACCAACTGTCTCACCGATTGATCGTTAATGGTGGAATTCTGTTTGGCAAGTTGAGCCTCAAGTCGTCGTTTGTCCTCTACATGCTTTTCACATTTTCGAAGCAAACTGAAATATACGAGAAATGACCGAGTGTTTCAGAACTGTCACTGAAGAATTCTGTAACTCACATTAAGTATACGGAATTATACGCTCCAAATTATCATCCAAAATGATGTTTGATCGCGGGAAATATTTATAATTGACAATAATTAGAAGTTAAAATTGAGACAAATATTCAAATAAATTGAAAATATTTTGAATATAAATGTAAATAAAACAACATCATCGGTATAAAGTTATCGTGACGCACCTATGAACATGTTTGTCATGATCTTTCTCTTCCTCCACTGACATCATCTGACGAGTGACTTGCTCCACACAGTTGCGCCAATATTCTGCAGACTTGCGCCAACTTGCTGCTTCCTCTCTAGCGTCCACGAGACAACTTTGCAGACGCGAGATATCGTTGTCCGCGGATTCTGATGACTCCTGTGAATTCGTCGGACAAAATGTAAAACATGAGACATCATGCTAGAGATTTTGAGACACATGAGACATCATGCTAGAGATTTTGAGACACATGAGACATCATGCTAGAGATTATGAGACACGTGAGACATCAAGCTGGAGATTATGAGACACGCGAGACATCATGCTAGAGATTATGAGACACATGAGACATCAAGTTAGAGATTATGAGACACATGAGACATCAAGCTAGAGATTATGAGACACTAGAGACATCATGCTAGAGATTATGAGACACATGAGACATAATGTTAGAGATTATGAGACACATGAGACATCATGCTGGAGATTATGAGACACATGAGACATCAAGCTAGAGATTATGAGACACATGAGACATCATGCTAGAGATTAAGGGACCCATGAGATACCATGTGAGATATTATGGGACATATGAGACACATTAAAAAACACAAACACCTATTGACATCATTATAATATATAATTAAAACATAATGAGCGTTAGCATGCAACATTAGTATATAAATAGACCTTTAGGTGAGTAAAAATAATATTGTCGACTAGATATAAATGTCATCATATCATTGAAATAATGTACTGGAAATCATATTAGACAAATAAATGACATATAAAACATTGTCACAATAAATTATTTTCTGAAATTTGAGTGTTCAAAATATTTTTTTTGTTCAAATTTATAAAAACACATATCAAAATAATATGATCTAAATATATTTTTTTATATTACTCATTAGCATTTTTGAGATATCATTATTATAATAACATTTCACAGACTTTAATTACAAAAATATCGAATATTTTCAATTTATATTTGTTTGGTTTCGCCTATGTAGGACATTTATATTTGGAAAATGTCACACATAGCCGAAAATAAGTTAAATACACTGAACGATTGCCGGTTAATGATATCGAAGCATAAACATCGATAAACATCGTACTTATAAAACAGTTCCTGATTATCGAATCACCTTTATTAGACAATTGTTTATCAAGACTACAACATACAAACTTTATTTAAATATATAAACAAACAGTGCATTTTTCTATTCTATTTTTCTAGGAAGGTTTGCTTCCCGAAAAAGGTCTCATTATTTAGAAAAAAGTGTTCGATTGATAACTAAAATCAAAAGAGAGATCTGCCCATTGCAGTATATAACTGAACAGTTCTGAACATATTAATTAGTCGAATGATCGGGGGAGAAAACACAACTGACTCACGCCAATCTATCTATAATCACGACTTAACTTTTCCACTTGACACACATTCTATCGCTAAGATCAGTAAAAAGAGCGAAAGGCAGCTTCACTTGTATCAATAGTTACTTTCACTTCATATTCCTCTATATGAAATAAACTGCCGACAGATTCCTCGATGTTTTAACAACAGGTTTACAAATAAAATATTTATAGTGTACAACTCGCCAACTAGAGGAGAAGTACAACCACAAATAAATATCGTTTAATTCGGTTACCTGATGTTGCCAAACGGCACTTCCAAAAAATCGATTCCATAATTAAATGATCACATATCTCGTAATCTATATTATAATAGAAGACAGCAATAGAGAGAAGGAAAACAAATCCACGAAGATAAACCCAGAAAAGTGGCCATATAAGCCTACTTGTATTATTGATTCAGTAACTGTCTGTCTATCCTACACAAAACTACTAGTTTATTATAGGTGTAGTAATAAAAATGCAAAATGATTTATATATATATATATATATATATATATATATATATATATACTACAAACATTAAACTGTATAACGAAAGCTGTTATGGTTGGTCTCCTAGCTCTGTGGATCGGTAGTGATATAGTAAGTAAAGTTGACATTGGACAAAAATTTGGCAGATTAAATATAAAAAATGACATTGAATTGTATCGATTCAAAAATAAATTGGCATAATAACAGCATTAACAACACGAAGTTCAGTTTAAATGATCGATGACCTTTTCTTATTAACTTTAATGAGTTTAGTTCCAACATCACCGTCTCAGGGGAGGTTCATTAAGGAGCAATTAAAAACTATTTCAGAAATATAAAATGAACAACACTCATTCTTTCGGAATCAAAACAATTTTTGTTTATCTCACCCTTTGTACCACTTCAAGGGAATCATCTGTACCACGTTCGGAACCGTTCGATGATATCAGCTGCGGGGAATGTGAGAACGGGAGGAGGGATTATAACACATCGTTGATTATTTATAAAATGGCATTACTATGATCAATTATATAAAGCAGTAGAGTAGGTTACAAATCGATTTACCTATGAATGAGATAATAATTAATTATTTGGCCGATAAATAAGAAAGAAAAACGAGTCAAAATATGACTAGAAGTTTCACATTATACTTTAAACTACAAAAATATTGAAAGGTTTATGCTGCTAGTTTTCGAAATTTGTAAAACATTTAAACAACATTTTTATACTTTTACTTAAAAATTAATCTAAAATAATATTATTTTCATTTCTACAGTTACTACAATACATCAAGTGTTCCCGAAAAATATAATCTTAATCACATTCACCATTTTGGAAAACGTCCATTTTCGATCGATTCAGTTCCAATTTATAATAATCCAGTGGGGACAGAACAATAATTGACAGATCGCCAAAACTTATTTTAACATGACAGTATTAATTGAAATGTAAGAGAAGGTTACCTATGGCAACCCATCTGGCTTATAAATTAAAGTGAAATCCCGGTATCCTGCGTACCCACCCATGTTAAGTTTGAATATGTTATCGAAAAAAATGGACTATTAGTTTTTGTTAAATAACTCTGGAATAGTATCTCTTCATAAAAGAAAAGAACTATTATTATGTAATATTTAGACTTTTCTTTAAAATCTTGTAACGAAATGAATAACAACACCTTCTTCTCCATTAAATATTACACACTTAAGGCCTACACCCACCAAGCACGACGTAAGGTTACGACGTCACTGTATATGAACAGACCACGCATTGTATCTGTGTAATAGACATGCCTGTGTGAATAGTCCTCGTTCTTTGTGTAGCTTTATATGCTTCTAACATTTTCGGTATGGTAGCAAGGAGGCTTTCTAGCTTACGTGTTCCTACATTTATTATTTTTATTGCATAAATTAACTGTAAATATCTCAAAACTGTCATTTAACATCATAAAATATTATATATCATATAAAACTTATTACATAATATGTCTAAGCTAGGCTGTTTGTATTGAAATATTTATGTCGTCGCGCGGCGTCGCAGAAAAGTTGAACATAACATTCAACTTCAGCTTCGTCGAAAGCTACATAGTTAAAATGGTTTGGAGGAGTGACTCACCAAGCTCTCAAGCTGCTGCAGCATCGCCTTCACCTGGCCAACATCCAGCAGTGATGACTCATATAGTAGACGGCTGCCGGCGCCGCTCTCATTGGACAGCAGGCCTGGTGACGTCACAGACACGAGGCCACTGTCGCAGCTGGCTCGGCCGCAGTCTGATGAGTCATCGATGTGATGCAGGGAGCTGGGAGGGCTGTGACGATGATGCCGCTCGGGGTGTTCAATCTCGTTCCGAGGTCTAAAAAGGTTAAAAATTAATTTAAAAAACTCTATGTACGGTTAACTGCTACAACAATGAACTGATTAAATTTATCCTTCTCATTAACAAATTCAAACCCAAAATAAATCGAAGCTGAATTATATTCGAAACAATTCTTTAGCTAATGACTCTATCAGCTGAGTATTACTTTACATTGTAATCTCTTTTTTGTAGTAGTTAACTTTATGTTGAGTGTGTTGTGAGTTATGCATTCTTTTATTGTATTGAATATGTTAATTACCTTTCTAAAATTATATGAAATCCACCGCCAAATCTAATATTTGAAGTAGACTACAAATCAATGAATTGTGATAATACTTTTGATCGATTATTAATTATGTAGTAAACAAACAGATATATTAAGTATAATGTTTTTTAAATAAATATCATTTTCATTTAAATACAATATAATAGCTTCATAAATTCAATAGAGGTTATTTTTTACATGAATTATTCTATTTTTTAGTTGGTAAAAATAGTAATAACAACAAAATGTGCAAGAATACATATTGCAATCTGTATGATCACATATTCAATGGAATAATCACTGCACATGTCAATAAATTATTACTATTTTATAGGCAATTGTTTTGCCATATATTAATAATGGTATGCATCATTAACAAATATCATATATCTATCATAACTATGGTTATATATCTATACATGGTTCATAGCAAAAAT
Source organism: Coelogynopora nodosa (assembly GCA_034780555.1). NCBI lineage: Eukaryota > Metazoa > Platyhelminthes > Proseriata > Coelogynoporidae > Coelogynopora > Coelogynopora nodosa. Next base: position 5,577 of record JAUZND010008054.1, on the reverse strand, counting down.
TCCCAGCAAAATCCCCTGATTTTATCAGGTCTCCTAACTTCTTAAAGAAGGATTCCAAGATTTAGATTTTTTATCCTTCGGGCCTTATTTCACAGCATCTTCACAAATAAATACAGATTCGTAGTATGTAATGTTCAAATCAACGTGTACACCAAGAAGTTTCAATTTTTTAGTTTGAATAGTGTTGAAGAGTTGAATCATCAGTCAAAACTGCAGAATATAGCCGGAAGAATACGACGTGAGAGACAACATAAAAATAGTTTTCCAGACATGTATAAAAATCCCCTGACTTTCCCAGGTCGCTATGAGCCATGTCTATGGCACAAAGAATTAAATGCTTTTATTAAATTGTCACACTAAAATTAGAATACAATCCCATTGTCATATGCATATATAATAATAATAATAAGCGTTTATTTGGGATTCAAAGTACAATATATAAACATTTTGTACAGCAATGAAGAGAGGTTAAACAAAAAATAAAAGTTCGGTTACTTTAAATATATTAGAACAAAGTTTATCCCTGAAACTAATAATTTAATCCAAAAAAACCCAAACAAGTCTAAAGCACGCAGAAATCATATAAAACCCAGACACACTCTATCAATGCTGTTTTCGTCTTAAAATTGAAAACACTCCCCAATACCTAATAGATACTAGAAAGCGAACCTACAACATAAAAACAAGTAATACATAGTTTTAAAATCAATATTGTTTTTTTGCTGTGAAAGTTAGCGGGAAACAGTTACCTGCAGCACAGCATGCATTATTAATACATTTTACTGCAAAGATAACTGGAGGCAGCTATCATGAAACGGTAAGCCTCAAGTATGATAGCAGAATACTATATAAATAACACAAATTTTATTTAAAAATAACAATTATCTAATTAATACACCAGTTAATACATATATAATATATTATAGTATATATACAAAAAAAACAATTACATAGAATACACACATATGATATTCTATATAGCCTATATATACACTAATTTTTTTCTTCTGTAAACAAGTTATTTTATTTCTGTATATTTTATAAATAGCCCCCATTTTTCTAATATATTAGATGCATTTAGATGTATTTAGTAGACAAACAAATCTAACTAGATATGTAATAGGTCAATAAAGCACAAAAAACTATTGACTGTATTTATATATTAAATACTCCCCGTAAAACTGCTTCCCATACCATAACTACGAGAAAATATTAGACTTGACAATGAAGTAATTGACATGAAGGAAGACGTGTTGTTAAAAGATTATTATTTAACAAATACAGAGCGGACATTTTCAGCGGACGATATTATTAATTGGATTGGTCCATATAATTATCATGCATAAAGTTAGATTTAATATAAGGTAGGCGTTATATATTGTACATACCTACATCATAAACTGCCTCTAGAATTCAATAGACACTATTTAGCGTTTGCATGTTTACATGTCAGTATAACACAGTAATATGTATTATATAAAGTAAACTATCATTTTCTAAAGTTATCTGTCATTAAAAGTCATATGACAGAAAAAATATAAAAATCAAAACATAAATCTTTACTAACTAACACATATCGGAAAATTATTTTCAATTTTTAACAATAAAATAATGATATATCAGACTCTAAAAATTTACACACATTTTGTTCAACATATCAAAAAGAACAGCGTTTCTGCTAATTTGATGAGGAGAGTCAGCCAATACAATAAGACACTCAACTCCACCTACCTTCTAGTCTCTGGATGCAGACATTGCGAGATGGACCTGGGGAAGCGGGCAAACATCGAATGTCTTGACGACCCTCCCCCACCCCCCGCCTCCAGATCAGCCGGATCAATACTGCTGTCCTCGTCCCCAGGGAGCCACAGCGGTGCCCCCCGTCGCAACAGACACTGTGTCGACGCTGACTTCTTGTAACTCGAAGTGAACCAGGTTCCCCCGCTACCAGACTCCGGCTGGTTTGACCAACGCTGACCCATCTTGAAAACAACCAAACTGTGTCGTCTCTCTCGCCTCTGAAGCGGCTGCAATTCACCGGAATACTTTCGCTTTCTTCTATAAGCCTACCTCACACTCTCCATGTATAGGAGGATGTACAACTTCCTCCCCTCCCGCCTTCCATACCGAAAATAACTACCATCTCAGCGAGTTCAGTTGATCCATCTATCTCTCTCTCGAAGCGGCAGCCAATCAGTCGATCGATATATTTGGCTATCCCAGGCCGGCAGCTGATCGGTACCACCTCCTCCTCCCATAATATTCCGCCGTCTTCCCAGAAATAAGGGGAATTCCATGTTCCACATGCGAAGAGCCAATAAGATGTGAGCCAGTGAACTGTTTCCTTCGAACACCAGTTGATTACTCTCTCAATCGAGGAGCAAACCTAAACATAGAGCTTTACCATCGCGCATATTATTGACTCGGACTGAAAATTCAGCAGCATTTCACTCACTCAATTTATATATTATACATTTCCGGATGATTACAACAAGGAAGTAGTTCACAGAACGCTATTAGATAACCAGAAAATAACTAGCGCTACCCGACTATAACCACTATATTACAGAATAGGGAGTGACGGAATACATCACAGAAATTGGAAGGTTGATATTTATTCACTTAAGTGGTTTTAGATGAACAAAAAGTGTATTGCGATTAATATAATACTCTGATGATATTGGAGTCAGCTAAATTAAGAAAATATAGCGATGAAATCTACAACAGTGAACGATGCACTTTTTCTTGTGAAATATAAAATTAGATTTTATGATTTTCAATTTAATCCAAACTATAAATAGAACAACAAACTAGGACCTACATAATAACAAATACAAAAAAGATATGATACAAATTTTTAAATATTTAATATGTGTCACGAAAAAATTTTTTTTTGATAAATATTTGAAAAATAGAAAATATTGTCTAATATGTATTTGATGTAATGCGTCCGGAAACATAACATCAATTTGGCAACAGTGATATAATTATAACGACAATTTACGCTATATAATATCATACTTTTTTTGTCAGGAACTTTTATTTTGTAAAATCAAATTATTTATCTCAAATAAAGTGTTCATTTTCAAAACTGTTTAACATATTTACCTAGTCCTTCTTCTTATTTCAGCTTCCATGTCAATATATTATTACATAGTTTATCTCAACTACCTGAAAAAACCACCAACTATTCGTAAAGATTGTATGGGTTGATCCAGGGGGGCACGTGCCCTCCCTACGAGTGTTAGTTAGCACTCCTAAAAGGTAGTATTGCGCCCTTAGTACATAAAACAGTGGTATAATCCTTCGAAATTTGAATACAATGTGCACCCCTTGGATGTTGTGCCCCTTCTAGATTCAATTTCTGGATAGGACCCTGGATTTTTCTACATTTATTACAAATATGGTGAGTATACATTTATATAATTAAAAATTAATACCTGACTGGACAATTCTAGTAATCCTGTAAATATATTTGACCGCTTTCGTGATTCCCTCCCTATATTCTGCCAGGTGATAATTATTTTGTTTCGGTTGCCTTCGTCGACTCAGAGATAATTTTCACAGTTAAATAATGACAATTTACGAAATAGATTGCTACACAAATATTTATTTAACTCATGGAGTAGGTACAGTATATATGGCATAACCAGCTAAATGGCAGTGAAAGCTGCAGTTATTTAGTCAGGTGATTATATTAATTATGAGATAGTTATTAATTATCACCCAACTTTTGAAAGGTCCACTTGTGGAAAATCATTAGCAATAGAACGGGCGAGGGTAAAATAACACACATTTAACTAATATGAATTAAATATTGTTGGCCAAACAGAAAAAATTGGGAAGTAATTTTTTTAAATGGTCAAGTAGTAAACTCTAATGTTCAAAATCACTAATTATATAGTTTTTTTAAATATACAAATATACATTTAACGATAACAAAAACTTTAAAAAATTTAAAAAAGGTGAATATTATAGTCCTTTTAACAAAACTAGTTATATTACATAATATCAGAAAACATTAGTATTCATTTTTACACGTTTTAAATATGTTGCATATTATCTAGATTAAGAAAAACAATAATATTAAGTATAACATATCGTATTTAGAGAAAATGATGACGACATAAAATAGTAAAAATTAAACTTAACTCAACAAAATTACACAAAAATTCATGGTGGATAAATAATGGTTGATGATAATGAATAAAATTGATTTTGAAATCGTCCAAAAAATAGTCAAGTGATACCACGTCACGTGACCAATTAAAAAAATGAAAATACCTATATTCTTATTTATTCCTTTTTTGATTTTTTTAATCTGAAACGGATAATGAAATAAAACTGCATAATTTATACCCTTCTAAACTGGATAGTTCTCTATAGACTACTGCTAATTATAAATGGAACATAAATATTTATAAAAATAATCAATAACCGCTCACAAATTCGGCGAAGGAGTTGAGTCAAAACTGAAACTGCTTCGATACTCAATCGACGGAGACATGAGAATCTCCTGCTTGACCTTTGCCAATCCAACCGAGGCCCCCTGCATTATCTGAGTGAGAGAGGGCGGCTGCTGTCTCGCCTTCTCATTGGACGACGTGGAGTTGGCTTGACCAATGGGAAGCGACGGCGGATGCCGCTGCTTGTGACACACAGGGCTGGCGGAAGCGGCGCCACTCGACCCCAGGCGACTGCCGCTAGTGGCGACAGCCGCGATGTTGGCCCTGCTGCCAGTGTTCGTCGTGCCTGTCGCCGTCAGAGTCTGGGGCCGCACGGAGGCCGGCTTAAAGTGTGCCGCCAGGGCCAGAATGAGACGCATGATTGATTTGAGATCCCCGGAGACCACGGCTGTGTAACCGGGAGGAGGAGAAGAAGACAAGGTGTAAGACGGCTGTTAGTGAAGAAAAAAACCATTCCGTCTAAGAAAGACTTGAAAGTAACCATTTTAGAAATCTGGGGAAGGGTTACCAATAAAAAGATAAATGACTTTTATATATGCTTTCTTATATGCTCATATGATAAATTATCAATACGGTCGTCAGAAATTCCGGTAATTGGAAAACGAATAATGTCGTTATATAATTGAAGGTTTAACATACGATTATTAATTAGCTATTTAGAGTAGAAATATTGAGGGGCTGTCGCTACCCGCGCTCTTATAATTTTAATATTATTTGGCCTTAATTAAATTGTTTTTAATAAAATTACATTCAGAAAGTTTATTTAAAATATCAATTTTAAATTTGTGTGCTATAAAAAATAATTGCTATTTGTTTAACTTAAAATTTAACGGAATAAAACGTAAATTTATTTTTGCGAATATGTAGCAATTACACGTATTATACCACAGCTTTGCTATTTATGTATTATAATAGCATATTATGCCACGAGAATTGACTAGTTTTTGCTCACGCAAATTTTTTTTGCTCACGCGGCCGATGGCCAAGTGAGCATATAAATTTTAAGTGAGCAATGAAGTCAATTCGAGTGCGCTTAAACGTTTTATGCCACGCTTATATTATAAATGAGTGAGCCAAAGAATTCCGTAAGCCAATTTCAATGTATTAAATT
>JAUZND010008053.1:0-10100 GCA_034780555.1 Coelogynopora nodosa | reverse complement strand
TGATATACATTTGTTATATAAACAAACATTTGTATTAAAATTATAATTTTTTCGTTATGGATTTGGTGACCCTTTGACGTGGTGACCCTTTGACGTGGTGACCCTTTGACGTGGTGACCCTTTGACGTGGTGACCCTTTGACGCGGTGACCCTTTGACGTGTAACCATGTAAAAGACACATGACCGCATGTAAAAAAAAAAATCTTGTCTCAATTAGGGGTTTGGTCGAAGGTGAAATGGACTGATGTGACAGAGGTCACGTTAGTACCACAATAAAGGAAGCTGATATTACTATTTTTGTCGTTTTATATCACTTCGATTAGAGGAAACGGGTAAACATTATTCTTTTTCACAAATTTTACAAACTTGTTTTTCAAATAATAAAGCATAACCCAAATAACATTAATTTAAACAAATTATTTTGTCCCATCATTTTAAATTTCCGGAAGTTTTCTGTGGTTAAAATTGATATAACGCTTTTCATGTCAACATTACATCCTGTTACCATCCTTTGTACTTAAGTATCTAAAATAGTTTACAGTGATACTACTTCGTCTCTATTAGATATGTGAAATACAATTTTATAAGCCTACACCTTATATATAAAACTTGTTCGACCAAAATGTTATTCGGAACGCTTTTTCCTCAAATATACAATGTATAACTTTAAATATGTATTAATATTTAAATAGCTATTATTAATGATAATAATTGTCTCTTTTTTTAAAAAAGCATGAAAATGCAACCTATGAGTCTTCCAAATGCTTTCATAGTAAATAAATTGATAGAAAACTTTTCCGATACATTTCAAATATGCATTATATACAGGTTTTCGTCAACTCGCCTTAATACTTTAATAGCAAACATAATTCACAGGAACACCTTCTAAATAAACTTTCTATAGGTCTCTAAAAGACTATATGATCAAAAAAATAAAACGAAGCTATCCCTGTTAATTTTAAATGTTGTTAGATCTTTTTATATAACCCTTATACTGGACGCTTATATATGATGGCTAAAAAACATAAAGGAATTAAGTAACTACGGCTATATTTTATCAGATGGGTATTAATGTTTTTCCATCTTTTTCGTTAATTATTTAAGATAACAATAAAAGTCTCTGGAGGTCTCTTCAAATGATTTTAACGCAGATATTTGGGAAATATGTTGGTTATATATCGAGATGAAAAAGTATAAAATGGACTATTTAAAAGCGTTTAAATTTTATAGGTATATGGTTCATCAGTTATTTTAATTTATAAAATCTTGGGAAGCCCAGTTGCTACCAATTCAGAAGATGAGGGCGACTTTCAATGTTTAAATTACAATTTCCCAGGTCAGGTGTGGCGATAGAAAAAGTAAAACTCTAACCAAGAAAACATGAACAACTTGATAATAGATATTGGTCTCGTACAAAGTCTGAACTCAAGCTTCTAACCTTTAAGCTCAAGCAATGGATATTTAAATCTCCCTTAATCAAGTTACTCAGTCCCCAAGCATTCTCTAACTTTTTCAAACTATACGCTATGAATTCTACTTCCTTCCATAATATGTATGATCGGTCTTAGTAAAGGAAAAGTCACAATAAATGAAACCTTTCAAATATACCACTGAAGTCTAATCATCGGCAGGGTGATCTGGATAGCGATATTTCGTCCTTATTAGGACTCATCAGGAGACCATACTACCCCACACCAACGAAATAATATGCCTGACCAGTCTGTTCGAAGTGAATGTGGTCAATAACAAAACGCGCGAGAGTAGCGCCGCGTCTTCATTGAAAGCTAATGTATCTTCAAAGCTATGTTGCTTCACGATAAAACTGGTTTCCTGGACACCAAAATCATGCGGGACCCTTTGAAGTATGAAGAGTATGGTTGGGAAAAAAATTATGTTACATAGTGTAGTATTACATAACCTGAAATGCGAATCATATTTCATAATAAAATACTTGTTTAAAACTTAAATTCTGACTTATTCTGTAGGTTTTTACAAAATTGATCAGATAAGTAATTTATATGTTAATAATTCACAAATAATGTATATTTAACTCGCGTACACCAACGCAATCACATCTGTTCGCCAACAAACGGGACAAACGGGACAATCATGAACGGGACAAACGGGACAATACAGTACTCAATCATGAATAAAGCATGCCTATAATTAGTCTATCATTTAAAGCATTCGCACACATAAAACAGTTGAACGTCTTCAAAATCGTTAAAGCTAAAGTGCATTTTCTCAAAAGTAGTTGGTTGTTTTGTCATGAAGAGTAATGTCATATAATGTTGGTGCAACTCTCCATTCATATTCGTGAGATAGGGGTTTGCAAATGTCATCACGTTGCCCTCAACTTCATTGTAGAACCCCGTGGTTGCAATTCCGGTAATTGTTGGTCGAACACCAGCTCCGTGTAACGACAAGTATCTTTCATCCGCAATTTGGAAGGAATGACCGGTCCGCAGAACTGTAAATATGGGTAAAAAAATATGACGAGTTCACTCAAATATTTTGATTAAATTCATATACTGAGGTGTAATCGAAGATATTAAATATAGAGTGTATCACTACTTTTTAAAACATGTCTAATAATCTAAATTAAAATAGTGTCTTGGAAATAATCCATAATTTAAATGATATGATTGTGTTTACACATAGTCCTATTAGCTAATTAAGACTAATTAGATAAATAACGCACATTATCTAAAATAATTTTTTTGTAAACACATTATTTTAAAAATATAGAACATTTTGGAAATATAAATTATTTTTAGTTGCTATATTTTATAATATATTGCAGACAACATTTAACGATTTTTTTTTCTGTAATCATTTATTTAAAAAAAACGTTAACCGACTAAATTCTATTAACTTGATAAAACATAGTTATAATGTAAATATTGAAGCACCAAGGGGAATGAGGATCATATTAACCATTACATGTTTTATGGTTTAATACTCAAAATGTTCAATATCTACCTAAATGTTTATACAGTTTATTACTACATTTATTTTCGTATATAATGAAGAACTTAATGACATATATTGTACATGTAAGTCAAAATGAGCAAAGGAAGCGTTTTAAAAGATTGATAACTATTGTCTATATCAAAAAGTATTTAAACTTATATAGGCTGAAACTTTTTATTACAGTTTACATCCTTCAATAATTTATATAAATTATTTTATTGTAGCTTACTGATGACGCTACTATGACAATTATGAAAACTAGGACAGAACATGATGTTGTCACTTTGATATTTTGATGTCTAGTTCATTATAATTAACATATATTGGATAGCTAGGCTACTAAATACACAGCTAACAACAATGGTGGCTGTAACTTTAAACCGGAGGACAAACCCGAATGAAATTTAGCATATTTTTCAAGGTCGTCAATGCAAAAGTATCTAAACAAATATAAGTAAAATTTGAAAAAAATGAAAATAACTAAGAAAAACAAATGAAAGTGATTTTAGAATATCGATAAAAGTAGTCGAAAAACGTATATACATTTTTATAATTCTGCGTTAAACAAATAAAATGAATTATAACTAATTTTAAATAATTATTACGTTCTTCAAATTGATATTGTTTATCTTAGTTGCTTGTCTTGTTGTCGACCTTGACTAAATAGTTTTTTATTCCTTCGGTTTTCCCTCCAGATTTAAGTCACAACTAACCATAAGTCGACTCAGATAAGAAAACTACTTATTTATTAGAATCGCATTGAATAACTACACGATAGGCAATGAATACCCTACTAAACACTAATGAATACTAAACACTAAACACTAAACACCAGAAATTCCTGGTGTTACTATAATATAGGGTTACATTCAATAAATTTTATAATTACAAATATACCTACTTCGAGCATTCCTAAGCATCCAATCAAAAATCGCTGCCTGTTTCGCTGAAGTATTAAACTCGGCCAATTTCCCCCCAGACGCTAGACAGTTTCGATGAGCCATACTGTGATTGGCTAACTGCGATCGGCCCACAAAAAAACTCACTCCATCAGCTTCAAAATCGATCTCGGAAGGGCAGACCATCAGATTCAATACATCGCTTTTTGTGGAAACCGGGGTTGGTATGATTTTATCAGGTGGATAGGCATAACAGGTACACTTTTCAACTGAATAGTTGACAATGCAGGACTGCCTACGATGACAGAATAGCGCGCATTGGATGACACTTTCCGGTTGTAGAAATGCTTGTTTTACCATAATAGCTCTGTTAAACTTTGGACTGCAAAAATTGTCATTAGAGGAAAGAAAATAATCTGCTTGGCATAAAAGTGGATGCAGGACAGCAACTATAACTAAGTAATATAAGAACATATTTCATGTTAACAAATTCAGTTCGACATTTTTTATGGTGTAGGCCTAACGCAAATGTTAGAAAATATTTCATGTTTTATACTTAATATTATATGTCAATGTGAGTGCAACAGCTGCAATCTTTTGAATCTCGAATTAACAATAAACAAGAAGTTATTAATTTTTAATGAGCATCTTTCAATGTTTACTATATCGTTGATTATTGGTTACCTATACTCATTTTGTGTTGAACATCTATACCGTCTCGTCTTGTTTTATTCTTTGGATACATTTGATACCATTTTTTTAGTAAACATATATAACAAATTGTTTTTTTAATATTATTTTATTTTTATTTTATTTTTATTTTTAATCAATCAAATTGTTAAAATAACTACTTTATCGTCTCACCTCCACTAGGCCACAACATTTTCCTCCCCTCTTCTGTTAAATAAGTTTTTTCATGCAGTAAAAGCTTGTTTTGTAACCTATTTGCCGCCAAACATATAATTAATTTATTTGTTTTATTAAATCTTTCAAAAACATAATTTTATCGTAAAGATTGATATCAAATTCAACTTTATTATTTATATAACCAACAAAACAAATAATATGTTGCGTTAACGTATAGTGAAATGTTGCGAAAATGCATCGAACAAGAAAAATCATATAGGTCAGGAAACCTAAATATAAACTTTTTTACGTAAAAAATATAGTCATATAATTTCAATGACATAGGAAACAATACATATTAAATGCCACAGTCTCTTTAAAAAGGTTATACTAAGTTAACTATATGATGGTAGCGTGAAAAACATTATGGGTGGCATCCAACATTATTCACCCGGCCTTGCTAGGGATTTTCACTCTGGGATACGAGATCGTGTATTTTGTTTTTATATGATGTGCAATCGACCAAGAAAATATGATTACTCAGGGCGAGGGCAGAAGAACAGGGTCCAGGACAATTGGTTCGCCGTGTTAACTGTGGATGATCAAGAAGATCATACTGAGCTTCAAAGTTCATTTTTGTATAAGAACCCACAGCTATGAAAACTACAGTTTAAAAATATTTACTGCGAAAATAACTACAGTTTTTTCGGACAACTATAATTACAGTAAACAACAGTTAACTGTAGTTCTGAGAGCTGTGGGAAGACAGTGTAAGCTCCCAGGCAGTGGTAAGTATTGAATCCATAATATTCATAAATAGTGGCCACCACCATTTTTTCCCTTCACAGGAATACGGTACTTTACAACGAAGTTGACATGCAGGTCAGCACCACCCATTTTCTGATTATAATAGTTAGTCAGGTTGGTTTGCTGAATTCTAACAGAAAGTTTCTTGATCCTTGAGAATTTCTTCACAAATCGCAGTGGTTTGATCTTTTGATAAATACTAGCACACGGCACTAACACGACGAATTCTCAATCTATACCTGACAGCAAGAATCCCTCCCATATCACGTCGATTCAAACGATCTTCGAAGACTGCAGTTCCTTTTGTATTGTATCCTTCTTTACACAATTGTGTCAATAGCGAGTACGAAGTGAATTTGTCAAATGAAAAGGCATGAATGTTTGTATTTTCGACAATGCGCATAGAAGTTCTTTTACAACACTATCTCATAATCCTAATGTGAGGTCAAAACATTCACCCTTATAAGAATATAGAAACAACGAAAGAGATAACTAGTTGAACTGCATCTATAAACACCAAATATTGAAACATGTTGGTTCATCATAAATTTAAATTTATCATTTGAAAGGAATATCTAGAAAAATTATTGTGTCATTTGCTGGTTCAAAATCGAATGTTTTCCTGAATTTTAAAATTTTCCCAGTCCACATTCTCTTCATTATCAGCAAGATAAATAGTTTGCTTGATGTTCCTATACTTTGCCTTGTGCTTATTTATACTTATTGTAGAGTTACTTATCAACTGTTACTGAGTTTATGATATGTTAGCATTTCCACAGTTACGTTAATGTAACACATTAATCAGGTGTATTTGCGTTATTCATCCAATTTTTTTCATAATTATAAAGTGTGTAAAATTATAAAATGCACTTCATGCTTTTGCAAACAATTGGTATATGTACAATAATACAAAAATTTACTAATTGAATTTGAAAATAACTCAAGAACAATTTAAGGCAAATGTTTTAAAATAAATCAAATCAAGCGATAACAATATAAGGGATACGTCAATTAGTTTAGTAAAACAAAAAATAATTAAATACTTGGCTGCAACATAAATGCTTCTGAAGGTTTGTTATATTTACGGTATACTGTTGAGTTAATGCAATTTTGGAGGTAAATAGTTTAAAAAAATAAGTAGGGTCATTTAGTCTTAACAATTAATTTTAATAATCGCCAAATTGTAAAAATATATAGCTATTCACTTTTGAAGTTTGGAAAATGGATATTATTTTATTATTTATTGTTTATGTTTATTTATTAATTACCTGTATTATCTTTGATCTTATATGTAATGTTAGCAAATATGGGTTATTAATACCTGAGAATATGTTTTAAAACACACAGCTCTTAAAACTACATACAGTTTGAAAATGATAATAACTGCGAAAATGATTGCAGTTTACTACAGTTTTCAGTGCTGTGGAATGCTAGAATATGATTTATATTAATAAAAGCTAAACCTACAAGCTTTTTAATTAAATTATATTATTTATTTAATGTGTATAACATATATATGTGAATTTATTTTGTTCGTTCTTTACCTTAATCCAACTTTCTTTTGAAAATTTTAATTATAATATAAAATATTGAGAACTATGAAATATGTGAAATTGACTTGACGACACTTATCTAAGTTTACAAAAATATTTTAATATAACTTATCAACGTATAATATAGCAGTTAAACATTTTTTATTCCAAAAAAATACAAAATACTTTATTGTTATGATCTTTTTGTGTATTTTCTTTTACAATTTTGTTTGTTAAAAAGTTCATTTTGTTTTATGAAATATATAGAATAGACTTAAACACAAAATGAGTAAACAATAATGAAAGAAATTGTAAACATAGACTGGAACTCATTAAATATGAATAATTATATTTACTTATTGTTGAGTCTAGTTTCTTAAGGATGCATCTGTTGTACTCACAATGTAATGTAAAACATTCACTATAGGACATAAACTATTTTCTAACAATAAATAACTGCGAACTAAATTTCACTAAAAACACGAAATATGTTATATTGCGTAATTATATTTGCTGTCTTGCATCTTCCGCAGATATGCCAAGCAGATTTTTTGTATCTTTCTTCAAACAACAAAATACGCATTTCTACAACCGGAAAATCTCATCGAATGCGCGCTTTTCTGTCATTGTAGGCAGTCCTTCATTGTCAAATATTCAGTTGAAAAGTGTACCTGTTATGCCTATCCACCTGATAAAATCATACCAACCCCGGTTTCTACAGAAAGAGATATATTGAATCTGATGGTCTGTCCTCTGCCAAGATTGATTTCAAAGCTGATGGAGTGAGATTTTTTGTGACTCAATCACATTAAGGCTTATCGAAACCGTCTAGTGTCCGGGGGAATACTGGCCGAGTTTAGTACTTCAGCGAAATAGGAGGCGATTTTTGATTGGATGCTCAGGAATGCTCGAAATAGATATTAGTTAGCTGTTGGTTAATTAATTTGACCGACCTCTAATAACGTCAAGTGTTTTTGTAAGTTTATTTAACGGGAAAGGGTCCGAAGTGGTGGTTGCAAATTAGCCCCTCATCGTTTAACCAATGGCATTTACTTTTTAATGTTTTTTTATAAATATAGTACAAAATGTCTTAGGTTTTTAGTACGATTTTAAATATATAAAATTTCTTCAATAAGGCAGCTGGTTGCTATCTATTTAGCAACAAATATCTTCGAATTTATAATAGTGCTATAGATAGCGAAAAATTTAAGATAAAATTTAAGTTTTTAGAATTGTTTTGATCCTCAATAATGTCAAAGTAATAATGTCAACAAAATAATTTAATAGAAATATTGCAAAGATGAAATTAGTGATCAAAGAATGTTAAAGCATAAAATCTTATATATACCTTTTATACATAAAACATTTAAAACATATATCAATCACTGCTATATTAAGCTACTTTTAAGATATGTATCGTTCCATCCCCTCCCCGCAAGCTCTGCAGTTTACTCTACGAAAATATAAAAGTCGGAAATACACAGACCTTTAGCCAGGTAGTAAATATTTCGAAACTTAGTATTATCCAGTACACATTACATATTATCCCTTTACTAAAAGGTACGTGAATTTATAGGTGAATAACATGGTTTCCAAAATGTTATGTTTACTTGTACACTCTATTAATTTTGGCATGTTAATAACAGTAACAAGACCATTTGCGTTTGGAAACTTTTTTAGTCAAATTTAGTGAGGGTCAAATTGACTCAACAAGTATTTAGAATATGTACAGTAAAATAATCTGTATATATTTAGAACTCAATGGGGTAGTTTTTCAATAAATTATATCATTACTTTTTTAATTAGATGGATAGTTAGCTGTTGTACATTTAATGAAGTTATTCATAAGGTTAAAACGAAACGGTTTTTAGTATATTTTTGATACCGAATCTCATAATACTAGTTATCGTTAAACGCAAAACAAAAATTTAGCAGAAAGCGACCATTTAAAATGCATTATAATTTTATTAATATCTATATTATAATAAATATTATAAGTATTATTCTACTGTTTGATATACCTACTACTATAAGAGTAGTAAATATAAAAGGATTTTGAAAAATCTTTCGCACATATTATTTCGAATGCGCGAACAATATAATAAAAACGAATAATTACCATTAATTAAAACATTTGATATTTATTTGTTACATCATTATTTCAATTGCAAATATTTGTGGTTACTTTTATTTATTCCAAAAATATCAGTTAAGGACTCTGATACAGACAACAGTAAACACATTATTGGGTATATTCATCAAAACTGTATTAGGAATTAGGTTACTATAGTTACTGATTTTGAGTTGTAATCGACCAAGCATTAATTGGTTAATTTAACCCCAAACCGACCTCATCTTTAATGCTTCTAAGGTTTGGTGATTATACCTTCACATATTATTCAGTGTATTGTTTTTTGTGAATTAAAAAAAATGTCGTTTTAGGAGAGGGGGGGTGGAGGGATAAATTACAAATTAGGGTTCGACCGAAAATTACCGGAACTACAAAGACTGGATTCTACAAGGAAGTTAATGTTTGCGACTTCAATCATGTGTTAACGTTTGATGTTGTTATCCAAATTTCAGTTTATTTCATATGTTGTCAATAAAAATGAGCATTATTGATATTAGTTGGAATTTTATATGTTAATTTCTCTATTCTATTGATTTTAAAAATAAAGTGGTTTATTGTAAATAATTATTGACATCGATTAAAATCCAGCTTTCAATATAGTTCGAGACTTTAAATTAGATATGAATTCTTTATTGTTAATTTTAAGAAGATAAGTAAAAACTCCAATTCATCGTCTAAATTATACAGAAAAATATAACATTTTAAAAATATACGGATAAAAACAATATCAATTGATTTATCGAAGATGAAACTGTTGACATTAATTTTAAATTCGGTAGGTCACCTCTCGTTAACATGAAATAGGCACGGCTTAAAGTGAACAAAATGTCAGTCAGGTCCAAATCTTTCAGGAGAGGGGGGGGGGTGGAGGGGTAAATTACAAAGTAAGCCTCTCCCCTTTCAATTTTGTCC
>JAUZND010008052.1:0-10100 GCA_034780555.1 Coelogynopora nodosa | reverse complement strand
TGGCAGATAACGAGTGTATTGTTACAAGTCAATGAGGAAAAGATCTGCAATAGAATAAACAAATAGTGAATATAGAAAAGGTAGGCATGTAAGATAAGATAAGATATAATCCTCTACGTTGCACCATTGAAAGAGCATTTGGACAATTAAAAAAACGTTTTAACTGCTTAAGTTGTGGTCTTCGGTGCGATCTAGCTCGTGTAAGTTCTGTCATTATAGTTTGCTTTGTTTTACATAATCTTGCTAAACAGTGGAATGAGCCAGATTTAAATGATGATGTTGACTACGAGCAAGATGAGGACGATATTCGAAATGCTTATCCAGCTAATGATCGTATTCTAAGACAGCTCGGAGAAAACAAACGAAGTGAAGTTGTCACGTACTTATTTGCAAATCGTTTGTAATTCCTACATATTTATTCTGTAATATTATGTCATATCTATAACCTTTTTACCTTTCATACATATTGTATATGCGTATATTATAACTGTTATCGAATGCAAAATAAATATCTGTATTAACATTTGATATTATATAGGTATAGTACTTATTAACTAAATATATTGACAAATAAACATGTATTCGTTATATATGTATTAATCGATTTTTTTATATTTATGTTGTCATAAAACTGTAATCACAATTAACTCTTACGAATAATAAAATAAACTTAAAATTGAAAAACCACTGTTACGGTGTTTTATTTATTTTTTTGTATTTTAATTTTTAATTATATCATTTATTTATTCAACGAACGAATTAAACATATTTTTAAAGAAAATGTTGTTTAAAAAACACAAACGTGGATATATTTATACACATTTATTCAGATACAAACGTGTCAATTAATTTACAGACATAATACAAAGGATAACATAGACTGTTTAAACATAATTATTTAACAGATACAGCATTTAAAGGTATAACTTTGACATTAAACTTTCAAAAGATGAAACATAAATAATATAAGAAAACGTAGATACTTTATGAAAGAGAGGTATACTCCATATTTGATGGAGAATACAAATAGGAATGGTCAGATGCATTCGCACCCATCTTTGGTAAATAATCTGTTTGTGTGCTTGCATCAGATTTTTGAGCGAGTTGGTTACGTAAAAGCTGAATACTCAAACGTAGTTTTTCTTTTTGCAAAAGTAAAACTTCACGATGAAGATCGTCATAGTTCGAGGCGCCAGCTCTTCGACCGCTCAAACCAGAAGAAGAAACACGTTTGACGCGCTTTGGTGTTGGTGTCAGGTTCTCGCACGCCGGCTCGTCACTGGCACTGCCGTCCGATTCTATAGCATTTTTAAGTAGGGTACTGGTGTTCACAATTGCACCAGGAACCATAGCAACCTTTGGATTGTTTTCTCCGAGGATTCGCCAAACCATGCGATCATTGTCTGACAAGCTTGTTGGTTGTCCACCACCCGTCTTCTTACCATTACGAGTTTTATCCTTCAAACGTTGCTGAACATTATTCCATTTTTTCTGAAGTTGGAGCACACTGAACTCTTTTCCAGTTTTAATTAATAATTGCCGGGCAACCCAGTCCCATGCGGCTATCCTATTGTGCTTCTGTTGAGTAGAGTTGCTTTTTGAAATTAAAATATCGCTCTTTTCTTCAAAAATACTAATAAAAACAGCTTCCATTTGAGCATCCATGATATCAACAAAAGTGTAAGGCAGAATAACAGAATAAATAATTTAACAGATCAATAATTGAATAAACAGACAACAATGCTTTCAAGCCAATTTGACTTAGCCAGATAACTCTAAAACGAGCTATTTTATTGGTTAAGAACATAAAGTTCAGAAGACAGACAGGCGTCCAAAAGTGCTTACAACCAAGTGTTCACTTTTGGAAGTAACTTTTTATGCATACCAACCGCAAGTGTCTACTAGGCGAATTGAACACTTGGTAGTGAGTACTAGGAAGTTACTTCTTCAGCTAGTTACTTTTTATGCATACCAGCCTTTGTCTGTTCTAACGCTGAGGTTAAAAAAAAGTAACAATCTTTATTAACCTTGTAATCTTCCCTCAACTACCATCATTAGTAACCATACTCAGTTTTGCAAAGATACTTTTGATATTATACTTAAAATTTATGTCAATATACCCAATCTTTACTGGACTGCTATTTATTGCTATTTACTGCTTCCAATTCTACCACTACTCAATTAGCCTCTAATGTTTGTCTTGCACTTAAATGTATTAAAAACCATTTATAAAATATTTTAATGTTATTTCTTTAAGATATGGTATTAGTCACTATTATAGTATTGGAGTATAGATAATTATCTGGAATTTATCAGTTAAATTAAATATACTCCAGCTTTGTCTTTTTACACCTTTAATTTTAGTACTCTCTATACTAACCTGGCTCTGAAAGAAATTGATTTACAGCTTTCTAAATTAGTCATTAAAATGTTTAACCACTCTCAACATTTTTATATTGCCATAAATAATTACACTAAAAAAGCCTTCTGGTAATCTGTTAAAACTGATAAGAATTATTGATATTTTTCTAGAACTGATCTCTGTATTGCTGTTGAGTTTATTCTTTTCAACACTTATTAAATTTGGTCCTTAAACTTCAAACAAATTAAAGGCATTCCCATGGGAGGAAATGCAAGCCCTCTCATTGCAGACTTGTTTTTATCATGGAAAGAATTCTCCTTCATTTTGAAATTAAAAAATTCAAATCCTTTACTTGCTCGTCAACTATCTCTTAATTCCAGATACATAAATAATATTGCTGCTCCCAACATCAATAATTTCTTATCTCTTTCCAAAAATATTTATCCTAAATAATTACTACTAGAACAAAGTAGTTCTAATGGTTTGCAAGATACCTTTCTTGATATTGAGGTTAATATTGTTAATAGTAGTTTAATTACAAAAAATTATCATAAAGTAGATGATTTTGAAGTTATTTCTTTTCCCTTCCTTGATAGTAATATTTATCATAATATTGTCTATACTTGTTTTTATAGTCAATTGATTAGATTTGCTAAGATTTGTGCCCTATTCAGCGATTTTGGTCTTATATTTATTATTCTTTACAATACATTAATTAAAGTGTGGTTTGGATACTTAAATGTGGTTTGGATTATAAGATTTTAGTTAAAAAACTGATTTTTTCCTGCAATAAGAATCCTCATCTAGTTGATAAATATATTTTATAAATGAAACTTTTATTAATGTCTGTATTAACTATGATGTTGATAGTTACCATCATAATTATTCTCTAAAAATTCTTAAACCTTCAGTAAATACTAAATTATTAAACCAATAGGTTTAACTAATCTTGGTAACTCCTGTTATCTAGGTAGTATAATTCAAATATTGCTGGCCACAATGCAATTTGTTACTTTTAATGGCAACTTTTAATTTTGACAAAATAATGGAGTTTTTCAAAGAACTTAGAAACTGCTTGGCTAATTGAGTTCCTCTTTTTAACAACCATGAGCAACAGGATGTTCATGAAGCTTTTATTTCTCTTTGTGGCTTGCAAGAGAATGATACTGACATCATACCATCCATCAAGTCAACTTTTTCTGGGATGTATAAAACATCCTAAGTAAAGAATTCAATTTGAAAACACATTAAATAATAAATAATTTACTACCATCAAGTCAGTGCCACAGCCTGATTGCTTGAATTGTATAGGTTAAGTGATATATTTTATCAATTTAAATATATCAATGAAACATATATAACTGTTAAGTTTATAATATCATTAATATTAGCAACTGAGTCTATGCAACTGAGCCCAAACATGGCTGTTGCCAGGGGAGAGTTTCGAACACCCAGCCCCCTTTTTGAATCTGCCCTTTTTTTTTTAATAGTGTGCCCTTTTTCTAAAGTAAAAATTAATTTTTCTATGGTGTATTTTAATCTTATATGTTTAAATACATAATAAAATCTGCATAGGTAAAGGGATTGGTGGTAAATAAATGCCCTTTTCAGAAAATATTGCCCCTCTGATAATAATGTAAATTATGAATGCCCTTTCCTCTGGTAATAATATAAATTTCACACTATGTATACTGTACCTGTACATACTATATCATGATGTGTTCATGTATTAAAAAAATGCCCTATGTACGAAATTATATATTGAAATTAATCTGTCCTTGGCCCCCGCTAAAATTTGTGCATCTAATCTTTAGTGCCCAATTTTATCTCACATGTGCCCTTTTTAAAAAATTACTCTCCTTTAGAAAAGCCTGGCAATGGCCATGCCAAGTGTGTCAGTTTTATAATATTATTATTGAACATATATACTATTAACTTAAATGCTAAATAAAAAATTATAATATGGGTGTATTATAGTAAATAAAATACCAGGCATATAATAATTAGAATATATTTAGGAAAACACTAAAAAATGGGATAGCTATATCAATGACAAGCCGATTTTTCTTTCAAAATATATAAAATCATCTGAAAAAGTTATAAACCACTGCTACCTGATAAGAAAAATTGACAACACATTTAAATTGAATTATATATAAATATGTTTTTAACAATTAAAAAGTAATAATCAGTATTTATCAATATAAAATGTATATATTGCATACTATTGATAAACGAATACAATTTATGAACAATATAAGGGAAGAAAATGTTTCATACAAATCAATTTGACATAAATGGTACATAGAATTATCAAAAGTTGACTTCAATATGAAAATATCTACACAAAATCATGCTCTGTAAATACATTTTATTAACTTCTCAACCCATTTTAAACTAACATATTTTGCCATGACCATGTTCATAGACGACATTTATTAATTTTTAATATTGGGCAATAAAAAACAATTGCAACATGCAAATTGAAACTAATGTATACCACCAATGTACAGAACAAATTTATTATTTATACTTCTTTCTTTCTAATTATCCAGCTTCATATTATTAAATGTGAAACAGTTAATTAGATCAATATTCTATGTATATCGTCAGCCTAAACACATTTTCATTTCTCCTATGGCTATTTGTGGCCTGCCTTTCAAATTATCGACGCTATCACATGTCTACAATCTCTCCTCCCTTCCCATATCGCAGTGGATTCCAAGTGAAAGCAACAGTCGAATGCACTCTGACAGGAACGGGTCCAATATGTCCACGGGCTCCTCCAATATCAGCGAATGGCTCCATCCCGACCAGCAGTTGGCGCCACATGCAGGAGTCACCTATGGGGTGCGCTATGTGGGTCGGATGCCTGTTAAGACGTCCATCAAGGCTGTCGAGTTCGATGTCAGAACCAAGATTGGGAAGTGAGTTGATCTCAAGTGTGTAGGGATAGGGCAGGTTTGATTGTTCCGAATGTTGTGTTCCAAATATGTAAATAGTTAGTCATTATTTCCGAATACTGTCTATTGTTCTTGATCTTATTTCATTCTGTGTGTTACTACATAGTTAGACTTAACATGAATACTTTTTCATTCACTTTGTGAAATGTGGATAGTGCGTTTCACCTATTTGCAAAATTATAAATACGTTTTGTTTAATACAAATATGTGATACATTTTTAAAATTCCTTTCTTTTGAAGATGCTTAAACAGAGTGGTGAAAATTTCTACTTGAGTTAACAAATTTACATTTCGACATATAATCGATATAATAGTCTCACTAATATGTAATGAAGTCAAGAAGGTTCATACGTCGTGGATTCTTACAGTTACGGAATGTTCTGAAATTTGAAGTGGTCCCGGATTTTCATAGAAATGTCTTTGCATTTTATGATATGTCACATTGTTAGATAGGCTACTCTTCTTTGTATTGTTCCAACCACAGGGTTCGCACAGGTTTGAAAACCTGGAAAAGTTTTTGCATTTTGTTTAAAAGTAACTTTATTAATATGAACCATTAAATATGTTTGGTTCTCAAATATACTTTCAGATTATTTCATTTGACATCTTATTTTCAAACAAATTCTGTGTAAGAATTAAAAAAAGTAATGGAATTTCGAGGAAATTTCTCTGGAAAAGTTATAGATTTTTTTACAAATATTCTTTATGAACCCGGCAACCAATACTTTCTTACAAATTCCCCGGCAATGCATACCTTATAATAAAATATATATTATGCATAATATTTTTAATTTCATAATTGTAATGAAATTTACAATTTTCACATGACTATTACATCTAATTGTTAAGTTTATCTCTCATTTTTGATAGTGTAGTACACCTTTGTATCAGTATAATATAAGCATCAGAGGTCAATGCTGATATATGGCCGACTTATTGACGATTGAGTTTCAGTAGGCCTTGTTGAAAAAGCCACTACTGGCGTTGTGGTATGAAAGTTGCAATTAACTTATTATGAAACTTGCAATTAACTGGTGATTCACCTAAATTGTTCTGAAATTTTATTTTTCAAGAAGCGTTATATGAATGAACCCTGAAAGTTAATGATATTTAATATATTGAAAGCTACAAAGTATGCATTTGTAAATTAAGAATAATTATTGGCTTATTGTGTGCTTCAAACCATTTATATTGTATGTTAGTTATAGGCCTGCATTGTTATGTATATATTTACGATGTTTTCTTAACTTTAAAACTATTTGTCAAACATTTGGAATATTTCTTTCTTTGTCATTTCAACGAGCTTAGTTTTTGAAACTTACAAGTATGTTTTACAATCATATTCACTGATTAATCCCATGTTTTCTCCATGTGTGCTGACATCATTGATATTTAGCACTGATTTTTTATTGATACCAGATGTGCCTGTTTTGATTGTACAGAAATTGGACACTTGAGAGGATATAATATTTGCAAGATGAGGCTTATTTTACTATAAAAAACGTAAATGATGTACATGTGACTAACATAGTTACATGAACCTAATTTTTACTACTTCGTTGAATTCTGTACGTCATTCTTGTCCTAAAAAACATGACTATGTAAGAGTTTTGGTATAATTTAGGATATATAATTTATGTTATCTGTCTGTGACGTGGAAATTGGTTAACTTTTTTTTTTACTGTGATTTAGAATTTCGAGGTATTATTTTACAAATGACTCAATTTTCATATCTTCCACTGTGTAGCTGGAGATATAGATTAGAGATATAGTAAATGTGCTGGTCAGATAATACGTCACATGTCGAAAACACTTTAATAGAGTAACTGATGCATAAAAGAACATAAACAAGCTGGTAATGATTATGAGGTAAATGAATCTAATATACATCCAGCCGCAGTGAGTAGGCGACATGTTGAATATGCATGTTGGATAAAAAAGTATATGTAAAATAATATGTTAGTAGATTCAGTGGATTTAGTTAATATTGAAGACGTAATTAAGGGAGGATAGTCAATATCAATTATTATAATATAGATTATATTGAACTATTTTTAGTAAATTATAAATTTACAATCCTCAGCACTGTCAAATATACAGTAGTATCACTGTTTCATATTATTGTATTGTGTAATATTTCAATAAGATGATTGTGTCCAACCATGTTGCAATTGGTACGAACTTTGGTGCTTTGTTTTTTTATAGAGAAAAGGCGTAATTTGTTTTTATTGTTCTGCACCTATTTTAGATTATAAATTGTGCACAAAAATTATATATATTTATTTAATAATATATTTTTTTATTTCAATTAATAATTTAATGATTAATTAATAATTTTAATTAATTTTAGTATTTCAATGAAACACGTAAATTTAATATGAGTGTTCGTGTTGATTTGAAATTCAATCAAAATATTATCAATGGCTGCTATGATTTAGGTCTGTTCATTAATATACATATGTTCTCTGGTACTCTGATCCTACATCAAATTATGTATTATGCATTAATTAGTGCTGGACTTGACAATACATAAGCTGAACTCGGTAATTCTTATATCTCTGGTATTTGTAGCGTGGTATTACACCACGTTGACCTGTAGACATGTAACGGATTGTATTATTCTTTAAATGCCTTTATTTGAGCATTTCGGGTTGAATCTAAATTATATTTTAATCTGACGGTTCAACTACGTTCAGTGTTCTATATTGACGCTGCCAAAATCAATAAATATCTTTCTATAACACATCAACTGTAGAGCTCTATTAATTGGGGATGGTTTGTTTAGCTTAAGCATGTTACACTTGGGACAAAACTGCTTCCAAGAAAAATATATTCTATGAAGAGTGTAAAAACAGAAGCAGTCTATTCGGATACTTATTATCTCTCCGTTCAATAAAATAATGTCAGTTTTGTAAGGCCGCTTTACAGCGCAGTGCAAATTATCTGATGAAATCGATTAAATATCACATCAAAGTGAGATATAAGTGAGCTCTTTCTCTCTGTTACAAAGATCGAAAAATATTTCTTCACCTTTGATATAATGGAGTTTACAAAATATTGGTTGTAGTTGTGGGTATTATTGTCTTTACAATAATTTAATATTTATTTGTTGATTTCATTAAGTTAGGTCAGCTGTATGTTGTTGTGATGAGGTAATCAGAATTATTTCACTATTCTGTTTTTTATTCTCTATATTTTGTTAATTTCATATTTTTAATGGCCATATTTAAGCTGGATAAATTAATAAGCGATCCAATGCTGAATACAAACTTTCCATTTCAAATGGCTGAATTAATTATGTCGGTTTACAATTCTAAATGAATTTTTATAAACATTTCGTTAGTTGAATTTATGAAATGCTTTATTATATGGGTATCATACGAATTGTTTAATCACATTATTTGAGGTGAGGATCTTCCTGTTTGTTCCACATATTCTTTTATAGTTCCATATTTGTTTCACTTTAATTAAACAGCTGGCAATGGTAGTTATTAAAAATTCGTTACAAATAGCTATTTGACATAAGCAATTTTAATCATAAACTTATAAAAAATTAATAACTTATAAAATTAATTATAAAAGACGACATTAAGCTGCCTCCTAAGCTCTTTCAGATTTATTTTCTTGATTTCATAGTCAAGTTGTGGTTGTTCCATTCTCCCCACCTCCCTCCAACCTAACCCCAGGGAGTGCATCCACCGAGTTTGCGAGGAGGTGGGCCTCAAGCTGCCCGGGAGCAGGAAGCGGGACAAGAAGATCGAGCTGCAGATCGGTCCCTTTGCCGACAAACAGTTCGCCATGACCGACGCCAAGATCACCATCACCACGGAGTCGATCACGGTCAACTCCTACGATGACAACCATGTGAGTTCTACCAGCTTGACTATTCTTGTTGTCTAAATTCGGTCATTTGGACTGCCACTTTTGACTGTTTCAGGGATGAGAGTCTTACGCGGGGGGGGGGGTTCATTTAACAATTTCTGAACTAATTGCACTCGCGCAGAAATCATTTCAAAATAATAAAATGACCATTTTGATGCGATATGTAATCCGATATTGTACTAATAAAATTATTGTCATTATTAAATAGTAAACTCACGTATGATTTATATGCATTCTAGTTAGTATGGTCTCTGATTTTTTTCTGCTCTGCGCAACGAATTTTATGGGCTATGCTAACCGCGTATGTAACTATAGCAGCATTCAGTTCATTTTGTAACTGATGAAATTCCTTCGATTTTTATTTTAGCACTTCTCGTCCCTATAGTGTTTGATTTTTGTATTTTTGTGATTTATTTTAATGTAATCAATCGAGCTTATTTGATTTGGTAAAATAACTCGCTATTGTACGTTTTTTATATCGATATTTTATTTCTTATTTCACATCTGTTGACCATGTAACCTAGATAACAATATATGTATAGATTGCGAAATAAGAACAATTCAAAAATCTATTGAAGCCCGGAAAATTATTGATCAAGAGCAAAGTGAGTTGTGACGTCATAATTATTATCAGTAAACGCAAAATTAAAATTTGGCAGGACGTTTTTAAGGATGTTAGTGATCAATTTTCAAAACAGTTGTGCCAATATGACCCCTCCTCCCCTCTCCAACCCACTTTATACACTGCCCTATATATTGATTTGTGTTAAAAAAGTTAATTAAAAAATAGATTATGATGTGTGTAATTTAACAAACCGCTGCCACAAGGTCTAAGTGGCCTAAGCGCCATTTCAATTTTGTTCAGGAGAAGCAAAAAACTACTTTAATTTTGA
>JAUZND010008051.1:0-10101 GCA_034780555.1 Coelogynopora nodosa | reverse complement strand
TGTACTAATCGCATAAATCGTATGCGAGCATAAAGGTTATGTGGCATAGAATACGGTTTATGTCTTAGTTTTTACAGTGTACTTGACCTCTGATTTTGATGCCTATTGTCATTGAAGCCTCTTTAGAATACATTACACCAAATGTTTCAACATTACTTTTGAGATGGCCTTCATCAAGGTTTTCAATTTTTTATGGAAGGTGCTCATCTTTCCCTTGAAAAACATGGTGCAACAAACATTGACATGTTGCATGGCCCAGCCCTGTATATAGCAAAAAAACTAACAAAGCAATTTTTAGGTAATTTGTATTTCCCAAACTACCCAGAAAATCTGAACTAGTTGGAACTTTTTTATTACTGAAAATAAACTCCGAACTACCTGGAATATTAAAGATATCATGTTCATGATCATCTATGCAAAAAATCAGCCAAACTCATAGATATCTTTGTAAAGATTGAAGTAATAAAAAAGTTCGAGCTAGTTTAGGTTTTTAAAATGGTAATTTTCAATTGAAATAGGTATATAACTAACAATTTCTCTGGTTTAAAAAGATATGTATGGTTGATTTTTTGCATAGATGATTGTGAGCATATCTTTAATATTCCAGGTGGTTCAGAGTTTATCTTCAGTAATAAAAAAGTTCCAACTAGTTTGGGTTTTTAAAATGGTAATTTTTAATAGAAATAGGTATATTACTAATGATTTCTCTGGTTTAAAAAGATATCTATGGTTGATTTTTTGCATGGATGATCATGAACATGGATCTGAACATGAACATGAACCTGGAATATTAAAGATATCATGTCATGATATCTTTAATATTCCAGGTGGTTCGGAGTTTTTCTTCATTTTAATAAAAAAGTTCCAGCTAGTTTGCCTGGGTTTTCTGGCTAGTTTGGGAAATACAAATAACCTATTTCTATTGAAAATTACCATTTTAAAAACCTAAACTAGCTGGAACTTTTTTATTACTTAAATCTTTAAAAAAATATATATGGTTGATTTTTTGCATATATGATCATGAACATGATATCTTTAATATTCCAGGTGGTTTGGAGTTTCCCTGAATTCTGCTCAAACACTGGTAGTGGTCTCTCGAAATGGGGCCTCCAAATACTGCCAACAGGTTTTGGAGGCAGTCCATCACAACTCAACCATCCAGAATATGGAAGGAATCTTCTAGCTATAGCCTATAGTTCTAAATAGCAATGTAGTGTCAATCTACAACACTAACAGTCCGTTTACTAATCTTCAGTAATAAAAAAGTTCCAGCTAGTTCAGGTTTTTAAAATGGTAATTTTCAATAGAAATAGGTATATAACTAACAACTTCTTTGGTTTAAAAAGATATCTATGGTTGATTTTTTGCATAGATGATCATGAACATGATATCTTTAATGTTCCAGATATGTTCGGAGTTTATCCTTATTAATAAAAAAGTTCCAGCTAGTTTGGGTTTTCTGGCTAGTTTGGGAAATACAAATTACCATTCCCCCCCCCAGTTATTAGGTTTAGTTAATATTAATCAGCATGTCGGAAGCTAATAAACATTTACAAAATTTCTGACTAAACAAAATTTTACCAAAAGAATAATTTATACTCAAAATAAACCCTCAATAATTAGTAAGTCTTAAAATTGGTTTCTTTTAGAAAAGATTTTATTAGAAGTTGAACAAAAGTAAAATAAAACAAACAAAAATGAAATTTATTTATTCACAAACAGGAATGCTAATTATACAAAAATTGTATTATACCCACATTGACATTGTTGTGAGAAACAATTGGTAGGTAATGAAATCTACACTTTTTCGAGGAAAATAATTGTTATTTACACATTCCAAATGCTTGTTGATGTTATGGCTTAGCAGATACAAAATCATCCATCACCTCCTTCAGATCTAACCAGTCTGTCATCTCCTTGTGTACATGCATCACCATCAAGTTGTTGAGGCATGTTTGACTTACAGTTGAATGAAGATAGGTCTTTAAGCAACAAAAAGCTGAAAAAGACATCTAACTAGTTACATTTGTGGCTGGCATTACCAAAATAAGTTTAATGTGTGTAACCATGTGTTTCAGTAAAGATTTTGTAGCTGTAGACATGTTATTGAAAATATCAATTATTTGAGCAAGGATAACAATCCAGGATCTTTGTGTTTCCTTGAAACAATGGTTTTAAGTAGCTCCAGTTGTGTAACCAGGGAACAGTACTTGAAGTCATCATTGTAGGTCTTCAGCATGTAATTTAATTCAGCCGAAATTGTGTTATCCCCTTGAATACATTTCAGAATAACATATTGAAGATGTCAATATATTTAGTAACCAGGCTGATTAAACCTTGTCCATATGCTTACAATGACCAAGTCAAATGCTTCATAGTAATATTGACAGCACATTTCTTTGGGTGTAGTGGGGTATTTAGAGGGAGCAGTACCAATCTCGAAACAATGAGGTATTCTATGCTTGCATAGCTGTACAGGTTCATTGATATTCAATGTATTCAGTTGTTCAGCGAGATGGGACCATAGACGGTTGAAGGCAGCTTCATCTCAAAGGTTTGTGAGTGTGTCAATTGCTATTCCGGAAATATGTTGGCCCTCGGCTGCTGACAAATTTTTTTGTTGTAAGACTTTACTTAAATTGTCAGTATGTTTAAGAATCTAATAGCCAAGTGAAATTCCGAAAAGAAATTTGAAAGTAGCCATTTGGCTACTGACCCCTAAAATATGAGGCACAAGATTCAGTGTCATTCACTGCCTCATATGCAGAATCCCAAAGAGCTTGGAGTACAGCATAGTGGTCTATAACACTTTTTAAGCTAGCTGCTCACAGTCCATCATGTAGGACATAAAACATGAAATCCAGGTGTACCAGGGGATATCTCGTTTTTTAAGTTTTCAAACATAACATCTCTCTTTGGAGAATATTTGACTAGCTTAGATATCTCATGCACTGTCTTATAGCATCACCAACAGCCAGATTATGTGCATGGCCATAACAATGTGTGTATATTGCTCTGGGTTCTTTCCAAGTTATATTAGCTGCTACACCTTTCTTTGCACCGGACATGTTTTTGGCCCCATCATAGCATTGTCCTCTACAGTTCTGAATTGAGAGATTCATTTGAATCAGAGTATCTTCAATAACAGATGGGAGAGTTGCTGCATCAATGGATGGCACCATATACAGGCCAATAAAATCTTCATGGACTTCTAGATCTGAATCAACATGGTGCAGGCAGGACAATCACCACTTGTTCATGGTTTGAAATATCTGTGGCTTCATCCACTATTATTGTGAAATATCTATCCTTTCTAACATTTTGTGCTACTTTACACAAGATCTGCAAAGCCATGATTTTCAGAATTTCATTTTGCATTTCTGCTGAAGTAAATTTGTTTGACTTTTTTTCCATCCATAGAGATAGGAGTATTGATCGGAGGAGTATTGGAGATAAGAGTATTGATTGGAGGAGTATTGGAGAAAGGAGTATTGATCAGAGGAGTATTGGAGATAGGAGTATTGATTGGAGATAAGATTATTGATCGGAGGAGTATTGGAGATAGGAATATTGATTGGAGGAGTATTGGAGATAGGAGTATTGGAGATGGGATTATTGATTGGAGGAGTATTTATTGGAATAGTATTGATCAGAGGAGTATTGGAGATAGGAGTATTGGAGATGGGATTATTGGTTGGAGGAGTATTGGAGATAGGAGTATTGATTGGAGGAGTATTGATTGGAGGAGTATTGGAGATAGGAGTATTGATCGGAGGAGTATTGCAGTTTGTTAATTTTGAGCATGCATCAAAAGGATTATCTGGAGCTCCAAATGTTTTAAAGTGTATTGATTTTATATGATCAGAATGCAGATTTTTGTTATGATTTGAACGATGATTACTACCAAATGTCTTGTGACAAACCAAACATTCCAAATTTTGTCATTTTGGTTTAGGAGCCATCTGAAATAAATGTAAAAACATAAACATATCAAGGACATAGGATGGTTTTTATGAGTGCTGCGGCCCTATATATATTTAAAATGCCAAAAAGGCAAAAAGTGTGTTAGCTCATTCCACAAAAGAAATGATATAAGTTATATAGATTCCCAGTCAATTTCCAAATAATACCTACATTACATAATGTAGCTATAAATATGAAAAATATAAAAAATGATAGGCGACTTACATATTTTTAATGTTTAAAATGCTCTTCGTATTGACATATTGATTTAACTAGGTAGAATATACATAAATATACAATGCACACAAGGAAATAGATTACTTTTATCTGACTGGTGGTATTAACAACCAATCAGAAGTTAGTTGCATACTGAGTGAGAATACTAATAATAAATATATTATTAACATAAGACAATTTCACAGAATATAGTAATTATATTCTATCTATGATTGATACCATAGATGTAGAATATTTATACATTAGATTAGAATATTTTCATAGATATTAATTTACTTTTTACCATAGACTTTTATCATTTTGGTATAGTAATAATGAAAAAGATATGTCATCACACAAATTTCGCTAATTTCCAAATTTTACTTTTTATTCCTAAAATTTCCGACTTTTTTAGCAAAATATTGGGGCTGCGGCTGCCACGCCATGTGTCTGATGCGCCTGATTAATATATACTATTAATCGACTGGAGCTGCCATGTTACATTTGCCCTGGGAGTAGGGCATTTCCACTGGCACTGTCACTGATTTGCTAAACAATTTTTTTAATTATCAAATAAAAATTGTCAAAATAAAAAGGTATAGTATCAACATTTTCCAAATACTACATATTTTAACATTTTATTTCACAATTTCTGAATAGTACTACAAATTTCCAAATATATAATATTAAAAAAATTAAGAGGGTTGTTGCCCCCACCCCCCCCCCTTTCCTTCCAACCCATGCATTTTAATATTTAATGAATATCCAATAAAAAAATTTAGACCTTTTAAACCAATGCTTTTATTGTTATGAAGAAAAAGTTTGATGAATATTTATATTTACATGAACTTTATTATATATTATACAACTGGTGGCACAAGGTTTATTATTGAATGTAAAGTGAATAAAAATGTTGGTATGTACATTTTTATAATTTTTTTTATTTAACTATAAGTGCTGTGCATGCTTTCTAGCAAAAATATTCACAACTTGCAAGATTGTCAGCAATTTTTGAAATATTTTTTTGTATAGCAAGTTTTGTATATTCGATGTTGTGCAAGTTATTCCATTCATGAGATCCGAAATGTGGACCTAAATGTTATTAATATTGATATCTGGTTGTCACAGCATAGATGATGATTTCATTTGTGAAAGCCAGTAGATTGAGTTAAGTGCATTAATTCATTTGTTTTGAAGGAATATAGTTCAGCAATTTTTTCAAATTCTTCTTGACAATCAGCTTTTTGTGCGGTAAATTTTCAAAGTCCATATAAGTTTTATATCGTTCTTTAGCAAATCGATCTTTGATAAACACTATCAGATTGTCTGCAACGGAGAGGAATATTAGATAATAGTAAATCTTAGGTATATTAGGATGATTTCCTGAACCTGCACCTATTTTAAAATGTTTAGGGGTCAATTTTTTCCTTTTTAGCTAAGAATCACCAATTCTCAGATCTGCTGCTTGTTTAACAACTTCAGTATAGACCATGTGAAATTGTCCTCTCATTTTTGTAGCTGTTCTAGGATTTGACATGTTGCTTCTTGACCTTCTGATGTGGTTAAATTTCCTTGGATAATTGTGTTGAGTATATCACAGGGTTGAAAGAAGAATTCAGTCAAATGAATTACAAACATAAATTAGAATGTCATCTCTGTGTCCAATGATGATAGCAATGAAGTTTCCCACAGTTCTTGTAGTGGTTCATACTGACAAATAATATTTTTCATAGCGTTAGCACACACTGTCCATCATGTAGGACACAATACATGAATGCCGCCAGGACCATCTTCTTTGATATCCTTGAAAATAGAATCCCATTTCAGACTAAATTTTACCAACTTTGTGATTTATCATGTTGTGCCCAGAGCATCCCTCAATAAGGGAACCTTTTTAATGATGTCCATGCATGCAAAATTTAGCCAATGACTGTAACAGTGAGTAAAAGTAGCTCTTGGTTCAACATTTTGAATTTGCTTTGCTACACCTGATTTCATTCCAGCCATTGTGGCAGCTCCATTGTAACATTGACCCGGATATTATATACAAAAAGGTCTAGCCTGTGTAAAATGTCACCCAAACATGTTAGAATTGTTGCTGTGTTGGCACGTGGTATGTTGTATAAACCAAGAAATGCTTCCTGAGCTTCCAGTTCTCCATTTACATATTGTACGTTAGCACACATTTGTTTGCAGTTTCATTTATCCATTGAATTATCTAGCATGATATTAAGTTTTGCAGCTTTTTTATTTCAGTTAGAACATCCCAAAGAATTTTATATGCAATGATTTATAAAATTTCTTTTTTTTGTGTACTTGCATTTTTACTTGTGTACCAAATTTTGTTTACAATCTAACCATGATTTGAGTGTTGGATCATGTAATGCTAACAGTTTCAATAATTGATTGAAATTTGATTCTGTGGCTATATATCCATGAAGGACCAGTTCTTGCCTGGCAAGATAACAAAGAGTATCAATCACATATTCCAGGCACTTTTTACCCTCTTGCTATTCTTTTTTTACTATTGATGAAAGCATTTCATCTACTTCATTAAATTCTTGAATTCCAACTGCAAATTTATGCTCAGTGCTTTTTTCATGAGTGGAAAACCTTACAGTGCTGTTTTTCCAATAGGAAAATCCATTTGCTACAAAGGATGGCTCTACAGACATATTTTTAAGAAACTGATTTTGTACAAAGGTATTGGGACAATGTGTACAAAGAACTTTATCATTATGTGGTTCGTAGTGTAACCATGGATATGTATGGAAATGTTGCAATTTAATTCTATATTTTTTTATTATTTTGTCCAAATTGCCTCTGTGAAACACAAAACTGGTAGCTGCAACAAATCTGTCAGTAATAATATTTAGAGTTTAAAGTTCTGTCTGACATCAGAAGCCTGGGAACCACTGTTAGAGGATTGGGCATTACCCTGAGAAGATTGGGCACCACTGTGAGAGGATTGGGCACTACCATGAGAGGATTGGGCACCACCATGAAAGGACTGGACACCACCGTTAGAGGATTACATGGCTAAACCCTTCCTTAAATCCAGCAATGGCATTGGCTGCCAGAGAGGTTCCTGTGAAGTACATCAACTGTGAAGAAACAGTTTTCAAAATTCCTTGTACATTCAGGGATATACCTTCGTGCAAAGCTTGCATAGATGTAGTGAAATCTTCTAACAGGGATTTCATAAAATGAGGATTTTTCACAGACTTGCTATGCGTAATTGCTATGGGAAAGATAGAGGGTTTTGCTGCGGTATTTGGCAGGAATATTCAGTATTTGAAAATATAATACCCAAAGCTTTTGTTTACTTCGAGACTTTCCAATAGGGTTAGTAACACCTAAATCATCTGAATAAATTGCAATTTCAATATTCTGAGAATTTTAAAATTCTGTGTAAGTACATATTTCAGGTGACTGTAACAAAAATGATAACATTTCCAAAAAAATAACAAAACAACCTTTTTGTTGTGCAAACTTAATTACCTGCGGGATTTTAAAATGTGAGGCATAATACTTTTGTCTGGAATATTCTGAAGACATAATACTGCAAGTTTCTTTCATTTTTTCAACATTAATAGGATGAGACAAAATTTTCTTTTAAATTAGAAAAAATCATATCAACTACAGTTTGGGAACAACGATGGTCAGACTGTAAATGCAATGCTAGGGCAGAAAGATAGTCATCATTTATAATAGAAATATTTATTTCATCTCTAAGTTCTTGTTCATATATTTCTTCATCACTGCTTTCATTTTTTTCCACACTCTAAAGAGTGTTTTTTACATCCAAACACAGACTTGCATTTTGAGAAACATGTTGGGCAAAAAATATATGCTTTGTTACCATGTATGCGCAAATGTGACATAATTATTGAAGGCTTTGTAGTAAAAAATTGACAACATGAACAAAAATAAGTAAATACCTTTCTCTTTGGTGTTTCAGGAGTTCCTGGTGATTCTCCTAAATTTGCTGTTGTCAGAATGATTTGGGGAGTCTTGTGAGATCTGTCGATCTTCCTTTTCTTTGGTGTCTTGTGAGATGCTGACAAATCTGCAAAATATGCTGGACTCTTAAATGAAGATGGTGCAGAGGAAAGTTCATTGATGTGAGTGACTTGAGCAAGACTTTCTGGTGATGATTGACATCGAGCCCCAGAGAAGCACGGTGAAGAAGACTCAGTAGTATTGACATTAGGGGATAATACATGGGAACAGTCTCTGTACAAGAATATTGAGGCTCAGAGGTATTGTTCAGAGAATAGTCTGTCAGCAAATCAGACATGAATGAAGTACTGGAAGCATTGGCAGAAAAGTTTGAAATATCCAGCAAAACAAGTGAACTGGCAAGAAATTCTAGATTTTGTTCATTGAGTAATGCCATAAAAGTTTTGCTGTTAACTTTGCATCCATTCCATAAACATTCTGTAATTGGAGTGTTAAAAGTATCACTCACTGAAAAATGAAAGGAAAAAGTAGAGATATTAATCATACCAATAATTTTCTATTGTAGCCTACAATATTAGATATACAACAGATGACAACAAATAATACAAATAATTTACACTAATTTTAAAAAGTTAAAAAATAGGAATCTCTAATCTATCTTTCTATAAATGAAACTTAAACAAAAATGTTTATAAAATGCAACTGAAGCAATTGTAGCCTATATTCTATTTTAAGAAGTTTAAATGGAGACAATTTAAAAAAATTAATTTTAAACTGTATCAACTATAAAATATCTAAAGTTATTGTTGTAACTTGTTTTTAGAATTAGTTTTAAAGTGCTTGAAATGATGTACCTACATTGGGAATTGTCATTACTTAATATGTATAACAATGTTTTTTAGCAATATTTGTTTAAAATGTATAGTAAAAAAGTATTTGGCATAAAAATTAATTAAATCTACAGTATCCTATAATTAACTCCTACATTCTGTATAATCCGACATCCTAAATTATGTATAATCAAAAAGACTTAATTAGTCATAGATTATGTTAAAATTAAAATGTTGTTCATTGCTTTTGTGTAATTTAATTTAGATAAGGAATCGAGCTGTCACTCGAAAGTGTTACTAAAGGACAAATAGTGATTGCTTGAAATGTTTTAGAAAACCCCTAACCGATCTTTAAGACCACTTTCAAGTATACTTAACAAGTACTTAAAATAATTGATGATGACCAATATGCATTATTATAGGTATTAATTTAGTTGAAGTATGTCAAATTACCTTTAAAATAAAGTCATATTTATATATAAATAAAAAATGGATGGATTGTACGGCCATCAGTTTATAAAAAAGTAACATTTCTGCAGCGTGTGGAATGGTAATAATGTTTTTTATTCCACATGTCAAAAAACTTTTTTAATTTTTATATTTATATATATATATAACTCATTTTAACTTAGTTAAAACTAAAAATAATGAATTAATGAATTAATGAATTTTGATAGACACAGTCATTGCCAGGTAAATCCATAAATGAACTTTTATTTAATTTTATATTTATATATATTTAACTCATTTTAACTTAGTTAAAACTAAAAATAATGAATTAATGAATTTTGATAGACACAGTAATCGCCAGATAAATCCATCTGTAGACCGTTTTCAGGGTATTTGCCCCTCATCAGTACCGAGTAGAAATCGAATATGCAACCGATATTCAGAGAGAATTGAGATACTTGGGGTAATAATTGATCCAACACTAACGTGGAGCCCCCATTGTGAAAGAGTGCTTAAGAAAGTTTTTGTAGCTATTAAAGCAATTCGTAGAGCGGGCAAACATCTCTCTCGAAAGGACAATGAGTTCCTGGTAAAGACTCTGGCAATCCCACACCTGACTTACTGCCAAACATTGCTCTCTAATGTATCTGGGGGAGCTAAGGAGCTCCTAGAACGCGGC
>JAUZND010008050.1:0-10102 GCA_034780555.1 Coelogynopora nodosa | reverse complement strand
GTAGGACGAAGGTAGGACGAAGGTAGGACGAAGGTAGGACGAAGGTAGGACGAAGGTAGGACGAAGGTAGGACGAAGGTAGGACGAAGATAGGACGAAGGTAGGACGAAGGTAGGACGAATGTTGGACGAATGTTGGACGAAGATAGGACGAAGGTTGGACGAAGGTAGGACGAATGTAGGATGAAGGTAGGACGAAAATTTTATATTTGGAAATTGTAATTATCGTAAAACTTAATTATAAAATGGTCTACATAAAAAATTTACAAAATTAAAAACAACTTAGAAAATGAATATAATTTAGTAAAAAATATATTAAAAAAATTACTATAACGAAATAGAATAATGTTTTTACCTTCTAATATATTGTTGTTATTATTATTATTATTATTATTATTGTTTTATGTTTCATGTTGGTAATAAATATTTAAGTATAATTTTTGTTAGCTTCAAATTGAAACTCAATATTGTTAATGTAACAATGTATTTTGTTGACATAAACTTACTAAAATCGGTTTCTAGTTTGTTTTCATTTTCATTTTTTAGTAGGTCGATTTCAACACCCGTGTAAAGTTCGTCAACAGGTCCCAGATTTCCTTGGTATCCACTTTTTTTAAAGGTGTTTGAAGGACAACCTAAAAGTAAAATAATCGTTATGTTAAAAATGTTTACTTTCAAAATGGATATTTACTTTGAAAGAGGCAACTTAGTTTAACAAATAAATTGTTGGAACCACATAATAATATGTAGGCCTATAATCAGTTGTTCCAAAGATGGAAAAAAGAAAGTTTGCAATCAAATTGAAAGTGAAGTGGCTGCTTAGAAAGGAGAGAAAGGAAATTGGTAATAAGAGGACACATCGAAGAAGCAGTGGGCAACTCTAGTATGGCAAAGTATGGTAGGGACAATTGAACAATAAGACAAATAGTGTATGAGCATTTAGATGCAGACCTAGACAGATACATGCACCAGAAGATGGCATGAGATAAGTATGTATACAGATGGAAAGGATATTGAGGAGGACTAAAGCTAACTATGAAACTATAATATAATAATAAGTTAGAAGAGTACTGTTAGTAGATGACATAACTTGCAGTGTGGTGAGAAAATTAGTAAAAATGAAGAATAAATAAAATGCTCAAAAAAAGCAGAAGTGGTGTATGCTGGGTATTATTTCGAGGATTGTGTATTTAGTCAGGAGTGTGGGGCAAATATGGAAGGGAAATATGGAGATGCCAGAAGGAACGTAAAACATGCAATGTTTAATGAAAAGTAAAAGAATTGTAACACGTAAGTGTGCTGGCTATGTCTCAATATGTATATATAGTTATATGCGAGGCAAGGAGAACCATTGCTGTTGTTTTAGCTTTACTCATGAAAAATAAAAATAAAAGTTTGATTAAAAAGTTTATTATTCACAGATGAAAGAAACATTAAAGAGTTGTGACTTGAATCCGAAGTAAAAAACCGGAGGAATAAATAACTCGTTTTTAAGGTCGGCATTGAAACAAGTAACACGGATAACCAAACAATTTTAATTTAAAGAATGTAATAATTACTTAAAATTAGTTATAATTCATTTATTTGTATATTTCAGAATTAATTTGAATGTATACATACGTAGTTTGACAATTTTTATCGAAATTGTAAAATCCTTTACATTTGTTTTTATTAATTAATTTGATTATTTTAAAATCCATTTTGTTTATTTCAGATACTTTTGCATTGATGACCTTGAAAAATAGGTTAAATTTTCATCGGATTTGTCCTCCGCTTTTTCCTCCGGATTCAAGTCACAACCACATTAAAGACAGTCCCGCTAAAACACGCTGTATAATTCACAAATGGAATATACAAGCACATTTACATATATATAAAATACATTTAAGTGATGAGCCCCTCATTATTGAAACAATAAATATATGTTCGTATGTATGAACGACAAACATAGACGACTGTAGCTAAATCTATATGTTGAAAATTTACAAACAAATTTCAATAATTAAAACCAGAGCCATGCCAATTTTTTTTAATTAATTAAAAATATTAAGAAGCTGAACGAACAATTGTAATCAAAATTAATCATTACATTTTTACCAGAATTATAAACCAATGTGATGCATTTATGTGCTTCATTATTATCAATGGTCAAACATCTTATATCACAATAATAGTATTAAATAAATCCCTGTTACTTCAATATATTGAATGTAATATATAAAATGTGTTCTTAAATGAAAATGAATAAAACTGTATTTCCATCCATTTTTTCAAAAGTTTTCGAATAAAGAATTTAAATCACATAATATGTTAATATTAACTTTTTTACATTGAAGTATTTCACCTTGCATCTTAATGTAACTGGAAGACAACTTTTATGCTTAACAAACTATTATGAGAGACTAATATATTACATGTTGTAGGACGTTTCGATTCGTCTACTTCATGAGCAAATTATCAGTATATAGTAACTTAAAACTAATTAAAAATAAGTATTTCTTGGTCATTCAGGCCGACAAGTCTTCCAGAAGTCATGTTCGTATTATTTATAATTGTTGGATACACGATACTTCAACCTACGTACAACAAAATTGACGTCTACTTTTACTATTTTTCTTTTTCTTTTAAATTCCATTTAAATTATATTTTTTAATTATTATTATTTACAGTGTCAATTATTTAAATATTTTAAACAATTATTACTTTAAGAATTTTTAATACTATTTTTAATTTAACTTCGTGTAACAACTTACGTGCCCGCTGAATGATTATACAAAATATAACCACGAAAATCCGATTCCACATTATTGGGGAAGCCACTCAATAAATATGCGATTTCTTAATAATTTTTTCAGTGAAAACTTTCAATTAAAAAAGATGAAAGTGAATTGTTTGCTATGGCGCTTTCGTAATCCTGTTCAGCTTTTTGATATTAAATAGCGTAGTTGGTCCCGTTAGGCTGGGTATCTTCACTGCATTTGGTTGCTTGAATAACAAAACAAACGGTGTTTACATTGGAAACGAGATTCAGAAGTCAAGTTTTCTTGAAAGCTATGTATAAGAGAGATTAATAGCTAGTTAAATGTGATTTGAAGACAATGTGTTGATGGTGCAATTTATGAGATATACAAATCAATTCAAGTGAGTAGGCCAGTGCGCTTGGGTTGATGAGGGGTCAACGTCAAGGCTCATCACTGTCGGGTGCTAAATATGACAAATGACGCAATAACTGAAATGAAAAGTAAGTTTTAATGGTTTACCAACGATAAACTGTTAAAGATCATTACCATTGCTTAATGGTAGTTAAATCTATATGTGACAAATAATTAAAAAAAACATAAACCTCACCGATAAGTTAATAAATCAATCAATAATCTTTAGATATTCATTATAATAAATCAATCAATAATCTTTAGATATTCATATAATAAATCAATTAATAATCTTTAGATATTCATTATAATAAATCAATTAATAATCTTTAGATATTCATATAATAAATCAATCAATAATCGTTAGATATTCATATAATAAATCAATCAATAATCGTTAGATATTCATATAATAAATCATACATAATAATATAATATATAATATTCCTACAACATTTAAAAAAAAAATAATTACAAATGTGATTTTATCACAACCCATAGACTGAAAAAGTAGAAGCATACACGATAATTACATAGCAGTGTTACGAATATTTAAAAATTAACAGAACCCTTTAAAATTGCATCGAAAAAACGATAGACACTTGAACGTGTACATTTTTACAAATTCATAACAAATAAAAGCAAGCATCAAACTATCAATATCATACAATACATCGATCACCATTTAAAAAATATATTAATCAAAATAATCGATGTCGCATTGTTGTCAATAATATAACAAACATGAGAGATTTAACCAATTTTGGTAATAAATTAATTAACAACAGATGACAAATTAGCATGGATCCGAGAAAATGTAATATAAACTAAATGGCCCTCAGATACTAGTTCTAAATGTTGCAATTTATAATAAAAATGTAACAATTATTCATTCATAAATTCCAACATATTCAATGTGATCCATATTGATTAATTATTTGAGTGATATGAGTGTGTCAAAGATAACAATAATTAAGTTAAATGAAGTTGACCAGTAAAGTTTTAGCAAATATATTTGACTCGTGAATCAGTGTTCAAATGCATATTTTTATTTTTCAACTCAGTATATAAAGCATTAAAAAGTTATTTGTGATAAACACATCTATAATAACGATATTTTTCTTGGTTCAGAAAAAAGAAATTGTCGACCTATTTAATTACCACTGTTTTAAATTTAACTAAACAGATTTAGTGGA
The DNA here is from genome assembly GCA_034780555.1 of Coelogynopora nodosa. Classification (NCBI taxonomy): domain Eukaryota; kingdom Metazoa; phylum Platyhelminthes; order Proseriata; family Coelogynoporidae; genus Coelogynopora; species Coelogynopora nodosa. The sequence continues at coordinate 5,756 of JAUZND010008050.1, read as the reverse complement.
TAAAATTCGAGTTTTAATTATAATTTAATATGACTTAAATAACCATAACAGTATTAATATGTGATTTATGCAATTTAATGAAGTAAAACAATTAATCAATAACGCAATAATTAGAAAAAACAGCAACAAATAAAAATTTAGGTGAGAAAGATATTGTAAGATGAAGAGTGTGAAAGTCGAAAGAAAAGATAGAAGAAAACAAGAGTGAAAACACTCTAATATATATTTATCATTGTTTCACAAGTTATTCCACGCATTTCTTACATCATCATTAAATTAATGGAATACTCTCCTTGCACCCTCGATTAGCCAGGAATTATTCTGGATACTGTCGTCTCGAACCTGGCGACCGATGATGCACGATTGTGTGCGATGTTCGATGTGCGCGACAGTTTCAGGTTCCATTCTTTTACATGACAATGGGCAGCATTAAACCTTGCTGACTGACCGTTCCAATATCTTCTCCATCACAGATGTCTTGGTTAACGGATCTGTGAAATTAACTATTATCGGAAGCATTTTAGAAATAGCTAATATTGTCCATGAGACAGTGAAAAGGGAATAAATACGACGAAATACAGTGTGAGTAATCATATGTTAAATAGGCATTGACAAATTCAAACCAGTTTCCAATTTTTGAATTTTGATTCTGTAAAAAGCTTGCAATACACGTGTTTTATTAAAAACATAATCAATATTATTTTGAAAAAATGCACTACACATCAAAAAGCATGAAAAATTAGTAGTGTGTCTGTTAATTTGAAAACATACAACAACATTTGTTCCGCTCATACACTAAGTAGCAACATTCATTAAATATTAAAAAAACTTTTTGATAATTCCATGTAGTTTTAACATAATTTATAAGATTTTTAAAATTTATTCATATATATATATTAGATACGATAAAAATACGCCTCTTGAAAAAAGCTTTATCACACAAACATGTTTATTTTAATTTAGTATACTTACCAAAAGAGCAGTAATAAAAAGCAATATAATTAGAAATTTAGGAAAATACTTTCAAGTATTTTCCTAAATTTATCAAGATCTTTAAAATTCTAATCAGAACTGATTATAAAGTAATGAGTGTTTTTAGAATATGCCTTTGTGCAAAACGAATTGTTTGATTTTTCTTTAATTACTGACACATAAATAAAGTGACCTTTTAGTTAGCTATCGCTACTTTTAGAGCTATAATTAAGTATCTAGCTCAGTTCCGATCGAAACGTTTAATTCAGAAAAAGCTTTTTTAGAAAACAAATGTTATTGAGTTTTATATACCGACTTATCAAATAAAATAAAAATAAATCTACAAAACTAAAGTCACCAGTTAATAACGCAACATATTAAATTAATTAATCAATCATATAATCATTAAATAAATATAGTTGGGATCAGATATTATAAGATGAGATATAACTGTATACAATATATACACTACCGACCCATATACCTCTCAAATAGTTAAGCTATACAAATGGTAATAATTTAAATTTATTATTTATACCTGCGTTTTCGTGAAAAAATCGTGTATCTAATAATATTTGAAAAATACGTTTTTTTATTTGAAAAACATTGCAATGCGTTTATCTAATATATTTATTATTAAATTCTGTTTATAATTTAGACACATAATTGAGGATAAGCTGTTAAAAATAACACAAAAGTCAGCAGCAATTTTTGATCATCGAAATAAAAATAAATTTTAGAAATATATATACGCGGTGACCTTCATGTTTGGTGAACTCATTCATTGCGCGCGGCGTCCTCAGTCATTTTGGGAGGATTTGGTATACATGTTTTATATTTATAAAAAGGTAAAATATCAATTGCAATGTTTAATTAATATTGCTCAAAAGTGATTGTTGAACAAAAAACATAGTACTATTATAGCTTGCTTAATAATTATATACTATTTGCCTCTGATTGGAAACTTATTAATCGTTTTCTAATTTATATAGATCATAATAAATAAATACCTCAAATTTAAAAAGTTAGATATATATATAGAGAGAGAGAGAAAAAGAGTGAGAGAGAGAGAGAGAGTGGGGGAGAGAGAGAGAGAGAGTGAGAGAGAGAGAGAGAGAGAGTGAGAGAGATAAAGATAATTAATTAAGTAGTTGTTTGTAAATGATCCGAGTCTGTCAAACTAATTTCAAAGTTGCCACTTATAAGCAGACTAATATAAACAAATAAGACTGAATAAGTAAGAGCCATTCAAGTGTGACTCTAACGAGACCAGTTTATTAAGATATAATTCCGCTTTAATAGCTTCAATTTGTGCTGGTGTATTTAGTCACACTATTGAAACAATATACATTGCGCACTCAGTAGGGTTTCTGTCTACTATTGACTAATTATTAAGAACCCTACAATGAGTTCTCTTAGATGATTGATTAGGTGAGAAAAAGATTCACCTGGCTCTGGACTGTGTTAGTCAAATTTGATCCCTTATAATGGTGAAAATATCACCCACCAACGGGATGATGCGTATATCTATCTATCTATCTGCAGTCTGCTTATAGTGACTGCGCTGCAGTGTACTTGATTGCTAATAGGTATTTTTAGAGTATGTAAATGACGTAGTGCTGCATTTTGTAAAGATACTTTCAATAGTACAAAACATTTATATAACATAAATTACGTCTATGACTGCAGTGTATTCTCTCAATATCCATATCATATTTAAATCTTTTTATTTCTGCTATTGAATAGTGATTCTTGGATTTTGCCTTTAGCTAAGTCCAGGTTTTTTAGTCTTCATCATATCTTAATGATTTCTGGGTTTTTTCACAATCTGCAATCTTCAGCTATTAAGTTTCAATAATTAATGCTAAGATCTAACGGCGATAACTCTAATGAAATTTTATTTTTTTGTATGCTTGGAGAGACAGTGAGAAAGAGAATGTTAGAACTCGTTTGGTGCTGAAAGCGAATTCATCTTTCATTGTTTTTATTTTTTGTGAAGATAGGATTTATAAGCTTGTGCACTATATAAATGTGCAGGTGGTTGTGGATAGTTTTCATGTTAAAGAAATCTTTCTAATGTCAACAGGAGCGTGTGGTCAAAGTATCTTTGGTATGGGAGAACAATGGTTGCAGGTACAGAAAATCTGCTCCATAGATACAAAATCTGCACATTACAATCTTCTAACAGTCGATTACATCACTATTCGGCTTTAAAATGATGTATCAGTGTATTTGTTATTAATTTATTTTAAAGATTTTGCTGTGAACTGCAACACTATGTTCTACAATGTTTTAGAATCAGAGGAAGAATCTATAATTTATTTATTTTAGTTCGTGTTCTCTCTTATCTCTTATTTTATCAGTTAAAATGGAGATTTTTGATATCTTTGCTTGATACCGATTTCTTTGTCGTACGTAGAAAGTATTCGATGTGTATCTCTATTATTGTGTTAGTTACTAATAGTTAAATATATAACTAAGATACGAAAGAACTGTTATGGGGTAACAATGGTACAGTGCATAAAAAGTAATTGTTCATAAACGGTGCATTGAAAGTAATAAATAACAAATTATGTAACACTTCACATCGTTATATAACTTTGAAATGATCGCCCCGCTCCTTGCATGAGAATTGACATTGATGGTGGAGGTATATTTTGAGTCTGAAATATCCTTCCAGAAATCTTTGATTCGCCTCTGGATTAATAAAATAGATTAAAAGAGATAAATAAACATTTGGATAAAATATGGTAAAGTTATATAGATATTGAACTATATTTTAAATAAATAGTCAGCATTTAGATATATCATCAAAGTAACGCAAAAATACACAATTCTGTAATACTTATATTCATAACTGTTACGTGTTAGATATGCACAAGATAAACTCTTGTTATGTGTGTTAAATGTTTTATATATTATTATTATTATATATTAATATATTTTCTGATCTATTTATTATATTCAACGTAACACAATATATAAAAAAGATAATTTGTTAAGAGTATAAATGGTATTTATTTAAAATAAATTTTTCAACTCATCGCTTAAAAATGTTTAATTATTCCAATGCACGAAATAAATTATTATTATCCATAGGAACTGTTTGAAGCATGTTTATTATTGATTATATATTTATATATATTCGATTCTTGTTAAAATTATTCAAACATTACTGATTTTGCACTTGATGAATGCTAACATCAATATATTTGAATATCAACGAGTATCATAAATATGCTAATAAAAATTATCATTTATGCCTGTCATATTTATATATATATGTATGTATTCAAATTTTGTATTTTACGTGTATTATTATATATACTCTTAAAATGGTACCAGGTATGTATAAGCCTGTACTGTGGATTGTAACCATAGACTTTAAGAGATAACCTAGACTTGCTACGAAGCGCTAATATTATAATCGAAGTTTCAGTTTCGGTTTTGACCTTGTTGACAAAAAAAGGGTTATAAATTGTTGCGCTATTAACTGAACTAACAGGTGGATTTCGGTAGAAATATTGTTTTTTGCAGGTATGTTCGAAAATATAATGTTAATTTAATTACTTTTATAACATTTTAAATCTTTATTTGTGTTTCCTACACTCGTATCATCCTTTTTTCTATAGTTCAAGTAAGGCTGTTGTTATATTAATTTTTTTTCTATTTTTTAAAAAATTATTATGAACATTTTCTAGTTTCAACGAACCAATTTCAATCAGTTACAACTAATTATTTAGACCATAGATTATAAAAATTATTAATAAGATACGTATTTTTCCTATTATTTTGGCATTAATATTTTGTAATTGTTTTTTAGATGCATTTAAAATTAGTTTTTATAAAAAAAATCTGTTGCCGTCTGAAAACAATTGAATAGAAATTTTATAAATTAAATTTTTAGGATTATAGTTTTTGAATATGTATCTAGTTTAATGTTGGCAATTAATGTTATTAATTGATTATTGATTATTAATTAATTGATTATTAATTAATGTTATACATTATAATTTCTATATGTTTGCAATGCCAGTAAAACATATATAGAATATAATGGCAACTTTGCTTATAGGTATTATTTGTAAATAGAATTGTTATTTGTACGATATGTAGAAGCATGTACGATGTTTTTATTAAACGATTTCCATATATAATTTAAATAAATATAATATATATATATATAATTTACAGTTTTAATTACCGTTAAAAAAATTTAATGATCATTAAAAGTATATAGTTACTAAATAATTAAAATTAACTTTTCATCTCAGTTGTTGCGTCAATTGACACATTCATCAGCTGACACAGCAAATTCCTCATAACGGTCATAAATAATAATCAACCATCCCATTGTGTTCAAATCACAGTAATTAGCTAATAATATCTCTAACATAACAGAAGAAAACTTGACTTCTGAATCGCGTCTCCAATGTCAACACTGTTTTGTTAGTCAAGCAACCAATGAACTGTATATAGAAAAGCTAAACTAGACTAACCACATTAATTCATAACTGATTTCTGGACAGGATTGCGATAGAGGTGCAATATCAAAGAATTCACTCTCTTTGAATGTTTCCACTGAAAATATAAATAAACACATTTTATGAATCACACATAGTACCAGCAATAAGAAAGCTGACACAGAAGCTCATTTTCTTAATTACCCTTTTTCTCTATCAACGGGCACACTCGTTTTTATCTGAGTTTACAAACTTACTTTAAATACAATTTTTGTTCAACTTGTCAGTGGAGAATAAGGTGTTGGGGGTGGGAAGGGGGGT
>JAUZND010008049.1:0-10102 GCA_034780555.1 Coelogynopora nodosa | reverse complement strand
GGCGGATCTGGAGGATCGATTGCAGGACAAAGCGTGAGTTAGTTTGGGACTTCCACCGGCCAGTCTCTTGAGTAGTTAGGAGGGGGAAACAGAATCCACCATCTACTACTTATTTGTTGTAATTGCGTAAATAATTTGGGGGAAGTATAACGTAGTACTATTAAAAGGTGTTCTTCTGCGACTCTATTAGTAAAAATTGAGGATTTCATTTATAACTGACCAGTGATTCAATTTTAAAATTAAAATGATCACAATTTGGACATTTACTTAAGACTTGTATGCTCTTTTATTATCTCTGGAATCATCAAGGTTAATCACGCCATGCTCTAATATAGTTTTTACTACTTTTTGTTTGTTTAAATTCTATTTGTAATGCATTATTTGACTTCCCAAACTACTTGAGCGCTTTCTATCTTATTGGATATCTTCAGTAGTATGTTCTGTTTGTTGAATAATGACTTGATATTAGTTTTAATAACAAATCCATAATGTGTTTTTCATTTGTGTAATATCTATGAATTTGGCAGACATTTATCATTAATTTTTGTAAACATTGCTATAAAGTTGATGTTTTGGTTCTGTCTAATTGTAAAAAAAGGGAAAGAATAACTTTTGTAATTTTTTTGTCTTTTGAACAACAACACCAAAAACAATTAAAAATGTTATACCAAAATAAACTTTTTCTTAGCTTAATACAATACATATACATTTTTGGCTAAGTATAACGATACAATGTTTTATATATTGCCCTTTAAATATCGCATCGTGATATAATTTTTTAACTGCTTTGACATAAAGAGTATTCTTGTACACTAAAAGTTACACCGACAAAGGAATCAATAAAATCTATTTTTTGTTAGACTTCGTTGACATCTTTATTTTGTGTTTGGACTGCTTACAGCTCTACGCATTATTTAAGAGATTTGTTTTTAAGTAGTTAGTTTACATGTTTGAAAATATATTGATTTTATGCTGAGTCGCTGTTTTAAAATTTCTTACTGACAATAATTTAGTAACCGTCTGACCGAGGAGGAAGAACGAAGACTGAAAGTGGAGCATCAGCTGAAACGGATAAAACTGGAACATGAGAAGAGGGAGCAGGAACTGGCTCAGTAAGTTTACATTAAGGATTATAACATTAAATAGTTTGAAAAATCGATGAACACTAAAATGTGTAGGTAAAACAATTCTTGCGAATGCTTACATCATTTTTATTGAATATTGTTAAAATACTTTAATCTAATTTAAAAAATGTTGGTAGTCTAGAGTAGCTCTTACTTAATTCCGATGGTATAATCGTTTTTGATATTTACAAATAGGAACTAGGCATATGTTTAAAAAATTATATTTTATTGTTATAATAATATATTGTATTATTATCATAAATGCACATTCATGTAAAACTTGTTGATGTTTATTTTATACACCAATTATTATCTGTTATGTATTATGATTTCGCAAAATGTTACTGTATTGTTGTCAAATTCAATTCTATTTAACAGGGACGTGTGTGCTACTTATATACTGTGATGTTTATTTCTCGTATTATGACGCACCACTATTTTGCCTTTTATAGGGAGCAAGAGGGTTACCAACAGATTGAGATGCAGCTCCACGATGTCAACGCTGAACTCGTAATATTAAAAGCGGCCAATGCTGAGGTATGAAGCGCGTAACAATATTAATTAATTGTTATGTATTTTTTATTGAAAAACCGTATTAATAAACGACATGACATGTAGATACAAAATTCCAATCTTTACTTAGTAATTAATTTTTTGTGAGATTAATATATCACAAAAATGTAAACTCTTTCTATCTTTTGTTTCCACAATTAAATGAATATTATAATATTTTCTCGCAAATTATTTGTATTCATATTAAAAAATTAATGAAATATAATTTATAACAAATGAAAAAATATTGTCTACCAGATAGATATGTTTTACTCTATGTGAGCCTATTATAAAACTATTTTTAACATCTCAGATAAAACAGGATCACGAGGCTACGCGTTCTCGACTGGAAAAGGAACACGAGACGCGAAATCATCTTCAGACTCAACTGGAGGATCAAAAAAGACTGAGACAGTCAGTGGAGTTGAAACTATCCTCCAGTGTCAATGATGTGAGTGTAGGAAGCCGCCTGGTATGGGAATGTATGAAGGGGGGTAATAAGGTGTTCCGAATATACCATTGTTTTACTACTTGATAAGTTGACAAAGTAATGAATTCACTAAATTAGCTCTTATTTTTAGCAGCATATTTATAGTAAAATAAGATATCAGTGATAGATGATGTATCAAAATATGTCAGATTATGAATATTTGAAAAAAAGAAGGTATGGAAATGATTCAAATTAATATTTAAAAATGTCAAAAAAGTTTCTGGTCTGCTGCAAATGTCCAACTGAAGCATAGCAGTACTTTTGTACACTTCTCAAAAAAGTCGTAAATTTAAAAAAGTTAATCAGATAAACAGGTACAATAAAAAATAAAGACAAAACTTATTTGCATAGTGGTTTGGCACGGTTTCTACAAAATTATATTTAGAAATTACCTTGTTTCTGTTTTATGAATATTGATTTAAATAAAGTTGTGAACAATACGCTATTGAAAAATTTAGAAACTTTATCAGTGTCTTTATGTCTTGCATATAACCGAGAACACAGTGCTAATTACAACATTTTAGATGAGAAAAATGGATTTTGAAAATGTGTCATATCATTGTTATGAGCGGCCCATTGTTTGAGATAATTAAAAACCAAAACTACTAACATTTATTAAGTTTAATAAAAATTATCAAAAAACAGAAGAAGTTGTTATACAGAAATTGTAAGATTCAAATTTATGAATATTAATCATTAATGTTTTACAGGTAAGTAAATCAGATAAAACAAAAATTGTATATAAAAAGTTATTATATATTTTTTTACAGTATTGTTTAAATCTGATGGAAAAAAATTAAAAAAGATGCTTTAATTAAATTAAGGTGTAAACTACCTTTTTGTGATTACTGTTAATGCACATTGTTTAGGTGCAATTGATAATTGGTTTAACTTTGTCAAAGATTTATATAAAAAAATTGTATTTAATCCCTTTCGTATTTCTAAACGACGTAAATTGTAATAACACTGGAAATAAATAGATTACTCTTTGGAAAACATCACATGATCATTTGTAGCAGAAATTGAAAATGTAACATATTTGAGATTTTATGAGCGTTGCATGATTTGGTAGACTTTAACAAAATTAACATTTATTTTTATAGAATGTTCCATGCTAAATATAAAATAACCATACTATTTATTACATTTAAGCGATTTTTAAAAGTTAATTTTTTTCAGAAATATATAATTTTTTCTATCAAATATTGTTTGTGATGACATGTATTTTTATACAAGAATAAAACTGACCATTTTGTTGATGAAGAAAACCATTGTTGATATATTATTTCAGATAATATAATATAATTTAAAATATGTGTTTTTTATTAATAATGCCATACGTAGATACGAACCTACTACGTTTAATAAATAATATCCTTTTTAAAATGGATTTTGTTTACAAATTTTGTTTTTAGAAATTTATATTTAGATGACATTAATTGACACCACTTTGAAAAACAAATGATTTTCTTATTTGGTCTATATTGAAAATGTGATGTACATTTATTCTGTCTTGTAATATTTACGAGTCTATATTTCAAGCGTTTTAGAAAATAAAGTTGATCGTAGAAGGATTGATTTAAATCATTATATGTTATGCTGTGCACATTCTATATATGTTTTCTCTTACAAAATGGTTTGCTACTTCTGCAGTAGCATGATGAGTAATACACTTTTTATGAGAAAAAGATTTCATATTATATCATAATATATTATATAAACAAGAACCTGGTGCAGCATGGGTGCAGTGAGATAATAATATAATTAAACTATGATTGGCTCTCTATCAGATTGATTCTCTGTGTTTAACTTGGCGCATAATTCAAAATTTTTATAGTCCAACATGTTATTTGTTGCTGGTAGTTTTCTGTCCACTTGTCTATAAAATGTGCAAAATCAGGCTCATTTCGCATACAATATATTAGTATTTTTTCTTGACCTGATATGCGCATAGTTAAAAAAAATGAAGTTCATGTGGACTTGTTAAGTATTTCGGGTGAAATTTCTATTTGTTGACATCCTGTTTATTTAAATATCGAAAATAAGTATTTAGTGTCCCATATAGTTGAATATTATTGATACTATTCTATCTTCTATGTTTCTGTCTACTGCTTTATTTGTGCTGCTTATTGGTTATAATAACCCGATCAGCTGCTACGATTATAATATTATGTATAGGCATTTTTTATAGATGCTATAACCCAGTTCAGATAGCATATGTTTAAAAAACGATTATACGTGCTGTTGGGCCATCATTCCCGTTTCTCCAAAGTTCCCATATAGGTTAGTAAATGTGTTATTGCGGGGGTGTTTATCTGTCTTCCCATTCACACAATTTGATTATTGCTATATCTTGCTATATTTGTACAAAGGAATATTAAACTTAATATATTTACTGGTCCATCGGGAACTTTACTGATCTAATGGGAATGCTGAACATTTTGGAAATTGCTTGAAAACCAAGAGGCCCGTCTACATTCTTTCGACTTAAACATTAATTAAAAATGCGATCTAAATTTTTTTTAAAAGTCATTAAGAATAAATTTGAAAGTTGAATTTTATATTTATCTGCATTGTTTATCATTTAATAGTTCTATATTTTAACATATTCTTTTATATTTATTTACACCATATTTATATTTATAAATAAAACAAGTTAAAACAAATCAAACTGATATGTTACATTATATATTGTATGTATTAAAAAAATTATGTCAGTGTTATAGACTCTAGCTACGAACTTAGCCGAAATAGTTGTTGTTGTGACAGTATTATTGTTGAATTATACTGAATTCATAATTAAACTAAAAACATCGTTTGTTTTTATCCGGGAAAATAAACTGTAAACCAAAAATGTTAAAATACTAGAAACTCTTCTTTTTGTTAAACTTAATAAATCTAGTCTGATTGAATTTGATGAACAAGCTCTATAGTATTTAATTATAAAAAGAATCCGCTTATACAATGTATCGAAACTATATTATATCTATATATCGCTTACCCTGTACGTTAACGCCGGTTATTTATTCCTTTATTGTAGGTGTCAACCTCTCTGGACGATACAATCAGAAAGTGTCAAAGTGAATCTGTCGAAAATTTGACTACTGAAGTCTACACAGCCAAGGTGCGCGGGATAGTTTTTATAAATATGTGTACAATTGTACATAACATATTTTTACCAATGGAGATAATTATTTAACCTTACTGTGATAGATAACCCGTGACATTCGAATAGATGTAGAAGAAGCCGAAGAATATTTATGAACAAAATAATTTAAACGAGTGGGTTATCTGTGGTTATCTGCTTTAACACATTATTGGTTTATTTAATGACGTTTATTAAGGTGGAAAATTAATTATAAAATATTTAAATACTTTGACGAAGATTTTAAAATTGACTTATTGAACAAATGCTGAGATGTATTTCCAATCAGATTTAGTTTTTATCTCCGATTTTTAGAAATTTTATACTTCATCTCCGATTTTAGAAATTCTTTTGTACCGCCAATTGTCACCACTAAATTTCTTTATAATTCATACAACTAAACATAGAGTAAGAAATATCTATTTCATATACTCATATGCAGCTATACAGTTAATATTAAACATATTGGTTGGAGTGACCTAGTTATGCTCTGCTATACAAAATACATACGAAGCATACAGATCGATAAACAAACATTGCCTACGATAAACACACAGCTGCTTTGAATAGGGTTATGATAACCAACCCTGCGCCTGGGTTGTGTTAACCTGTCGATTAACAGCGTCGAGCTGGCTGACTAATCGATATTCATGCTACGTCATCGCCGGTTATGGCGAATTGACAGTTTAGGCAATTTTTAGGCTGTAGAGGCGAAAATAATTGACTGCGTTCGATACTATACGACGGAACCATGGCTTCGTTTGTGTCTAGCTGGATTTCTGTATGTGTCATTTATTTGGTTATGTCTGACTTTAGTCTAATGGATTTGTTTGTGCTATTTGGTTAATGGTTGTGAGATAGAAATAAATGGAATGATTAAATGAAGAGGAAATTAGTTCAATTTTATTCAATATACAAACGAATTAATTTCGACAGAGAATGAAAATTGTAGTCGTTATTCTATAACTGTTAGTCGTTTTAGTTTTTTATCGGTTACTAAAGATTTAAGAACTTAAGAAGTTTATAAATAAATTATAATGTTAATGTTATAAAATACTCAATAAAAATATTGTTTATTTGAAAATGTAAATGCATACTACAGTTTCAAAAAATATCAGTCAATTATTTACACAGGTTCTACGTTTTGCAATTGTTAAATGAGGTTAAAAAACTACATTTATTAATAAAATAGGCTATACTCCAATGTCCTATATATATATATAAGTAATCCGTATATTAAAGGAATAAGCCTAATCTTTCCCAATAAATTGGTTGGCATCATAATTTTTCACATTATTATCCGACACGGATGATGTCGAATGAGAGGCACATGTAGTCGACACTGGAGTAACAGCTGCTGTATGTCGCCTGAGCAAAGTGGTCAGCTCCTCGAGCGATGTTCTGATAGCAGCCAGGTGATCATTGGTCCCCCGCTGTTGCACTAGAATGTCACTAAGCAGATCACTTTGCGACCGATAGGAGTCTCCGAACTCGTCGTTTTCCTCCCCAGTCGATTGAAGTTCCTGTCCAGTCACCGAAGAATGCGTTGAATGTTGGGGTCTTACCGGCAAACAGAAATTGCCCACTGCCTTCGTCGATGGACATGTGTCTTGTATCTCGTCGTTGGTTTCTCGACAGACCGGTTTCTCGTTATAGTTGGCTACTTGATACACGACAGGTTTCTCGTCTTCGTTGTTGTCCAGCAACATCGGTAGGTCCGACGGCTCCTCTTTGATGACGGCAGTGGTCACCAGTTGTTTCATGCACTGTCGGTGGCCTTGGCAGGATGGGCTGGAGCCGCTGAGTTGGGCAGCCCTACGCGTGCGCTGCTCAAAGTCCCGGCAGAGTCGGAAGAGTTCACGACTGCGGAAAACCAGCTGGCAGCAGGCGCCTTGGCCACCGGGTCCCCCCCAACTGGTTGTGCAGGCGTGGCGGAGTGCCTTGCGGTACTGGCGCTGGCAGTTCTCCAGCCGGGTAAAACAGGTGACTCCGGCGCGGCCGAGATGTTCGAAGTCGCCCGATTCAAAGAAAACAGGCAGCTGTTTTATAGATTTTGCATGAATAAATGCATCGAAGTTTGCGAGTAGTGTGGTGTAGAGAAAGATGGATTCCTTTTCGCTCCAGTGTTTTGACTTGGACGTCATAATGGCTTGGAAGAAAACGTACTTCTCTTTGCTCAGAGTATTTGGATCTAAAAAAAATAACTATCAGCTGTAAAGAGACGCGTTAGATGCACCTAAAGTTTATTTTTAGAAAATACCGGGAAAATTTTTGTACATATTATGTGGGAAACCTGTATAGTTGCTGTTTCTATTTATTTATTGATAACCAATGGGAGTGCGGGAGGAGGGTTTGATTCGTCACCCTGGCTGACACTTAGCCAATGGTGTATTTACTTACACCGATGTAATTATTTAACATGTCTTACTTGACAGTACATTTTATATATTTTTATTAAAGTTTACAGCAAATACCATCAAACTATGACACCTATACGGCTAGCCAATTTTTCGTTAAAAAAATCTATTGTTTGAATATGTCAGAAGGACCAGCCTTCCAGTGAATAATGAGATGTATTTCTGTTAGATTAGACAAAAACCCATTGAATGAATCATAATAAGCCCCTTTCAGTAAATAAAAACGCCTTTTTTATTGAACTTATTTTAATGTGAAGAGCTGCAGTGGGGAGCACCTCCATATACATTTATACTAAATATCTTCAATAAATAATTATTGTACTTTATAGAACCTAGACGCCCTTTTCCAGGGGGGCCGCGCATCTTGAGAATCTTTAAATTTTCTCATAATCTCCTGGAAATTAAATTTATTTGCGGTTTAGAAAATACGATCATTTATTTTCAGACATTATACACATTTCTGACTTATCCCATATTGAATTTTAACAATCAATGTTGTACTCAGATATTTCATTACTTGTACTATATATTTATCACTAATGTATGTCATATAAACCTAAATATTTGCTAGGTTTTATTTTTCGCAATAAATTCCGTTATAACTTGTTATACTAATTTTAATTCTGTTACTACTACGATTAACTTATTAAGTTTTATATTATTATAGGCCAAACTACAGTATTGCTCTTGAAACAGATAAATAAAATGTTTAATGTAATTGTTTAACAATGGTTAAAAAATACTTCAATCTTCCCGTAAAAAATGTTAATGTTTATTAAAATATTTCAATTTTAAAAACAGGAACAGATACGTTACCTTTTATAAATCCCCAAATTTATATATGATTATAAGCATAGCGGTTGGTTTATTGTATCCATATCTTTCTAGTTGATAATGCAAAATTTATTAATATTCAATAACTAAGAAATGATCAAGAATTGAAATGTAAAAAGATAAAATTTATGCGAGATTCAAAATGATATACATATATTACCACAAAGACGGACAACTCACATTGTATGGACTATATATTATAAGTATTATCTAAGCTGACTTTTGAAATATAATATTATATAGTCATCATCTATACATGTGAAATATACTTTCGTATAAAAATATGAAATAACCAGTACAATGCATTAGTTGAAAATAAACTAAGATTTTTTTTTTAAATAGAAACATTACCATTATTTCTTATTTATATTATACATAATTATGTATTTTTTTAATTTATGATCATATCGAATAGTGTACTTTTAAGGTTTTTAAGTACTTTAAATACAAAATTTTACAATTTGCACATTTTCTTTATGTCATTCTTTTCATTTCCTATACTTTGATTTCCTATAATTACAATTAATTTTGTTTTCAAATATCTAATAAATTGTTCAATTGATTTAATTTCAAAGGCTTTTTAATATTGTAAAGAAAATATTATTACAAATGGTAATTTTTTAAAACAATAGATATTTTCAACAGATACATTACTGATAGTATTTTGCTTTTGAGATGAAGAATTATTAGAGAATTTTAGAAAAAAATGGAATACCTTCCTTCTGTGTGGAAAAAATGCAGGCTGCTCTAAGATATCCATATTTAATGTCTACCATAAGAATATGTGTGACTAGATAAGCCAAAATAGCTGTACATATTTGAAATAAATCATTTTGGCTAATAGCCAGCCATATAGGTTATATACACATATATATATATATATATAGGCCTATACATAATGTAAATATAATATAATGTAGATTTTATCATTAGATTAACACATTATGATAATGAAAATTTGCAAATGGAATGTCCATTTATTTCTCAAATTGAATATATCTCATTTATAATTGTATTAATGTCTCATTTAAAATTTCCTTTGATGATTTATTGTAACATTGCACAACAATTTCTGATATCAATTCAATATGTACCCCTTTTGTATGCTGGTTCCTCAAATATATAATTATAGGAATATGAAAGGTTTTAACAATTTACATGACGTCATTATTTTATTGCAATTTCTGAACAACACAATGGGAACTCTAATTGTACACTGGCCCTAAATATTATTTGTGCCAATATCATATGAGCCAATCAAACACATCCGTCTAACGCGAATAGACCGATAACGTGTCACATACTCACTCACGGAGCCTGTGGCACGAGAACAGTATAAAACCACACTGCGTGCACCCCTAGAACGAGTTGGACCGAGTGCGCACCCGCTTCAAGGACGAGCGCACCAAGTGGGTGGAGGAGAACGTCAGCCTCAAGCGTCAGCTGGCAGCGGCCGTCAACGAGGCGCACCTCACCGAGGAGGCGCTGGGTCAGGCCTGGCTCCACTACACCCGGCAGCTGCAGCAGTTGCGCGGGGACC